>OY856410.1:1461517955-1461787955 GCA_963693085.1 Alisma plantago-aquatica | reverse complement strand
ATAATGTGATGGCTAGGATGTCATCTCCTACCTCTGTCCATACTATTGTGGTAGAAATTTCAAAGCCAATTTCTTAGGATTATTCATGACTCTTTTGGGCACAACTAGTGTATCAAAAACATCATTTCTCTTTCTGTATATTTCCCCTTCTTTTCCCACTTTTTAGTTTCACGCAGCTCTAGTTGTCGCAAGTTCCACATCCTTGCCTTCGTGGTAGCCTCCGTGGATAATATCATTTGGGGATTTTCCCCTTACACCTATGTATCCATTGAAAATAGCAGATTTGGTCTATCAACTTCATGCCAAATTTAGACGGTACGTTTGTGCACTGCCACAAGACCTCCAACTCCCTCCCTAACCGGACACTGACAAAGCTTAGCTAGCTAGTCACGAGCTACTGGAAGAGCATGTGTGTGTTCTACCTTGGGTGAGGGTGACGACCCGACACCCTTGGATCTAGGGCTCCATCCGCCAATGCCCGTATTGTGAAACATTTGACTATATCCCCTTCCTCTCGTGTCATTGACAAGTCAAGAGACAATGTGTTGTTGACCATGTGCTACCGTGCATGCTCTGGATGAGGGCAGTGTTATAAGATTTTAGGTCACTGTATCAAAATTTAAGGGTGTGGATCTCCTATATGATGAAATGGTAATGTTCAATGCCTTAAATAGTTCTTGGCTGGATTTTGTAAAATTCTTATCTCTCTCATCCTTTTTCCTAATATATCAAACCAATATACTATGGTAATCTTCTCAAGAATATTTAAGACCTAGGCTTGATTTCATGACATAAATATGCTAATAATTCTCTGTGTTGCCAAAAATGCTCTGTTCTGATATTCTTATTATACTTAATGCACTTTTGTGTTAAATAATGATCAAATGATTACCCCACTTGATGCTTATGACTATAAATAAGTAACCTTTGATGAACTCTTATTAAAGATTCAACCTTGACCCCTTCTGCATGCCCTACTATGATCCTTGACTAATTTATGGCCTAAAATGTACTTTAATATTAAATTTGTGAGTTTACTATTTGAACATGATGGAAAATGAATCAAATCTTCAATTTAGGACCAAATCATTAATATGCCACACCTCATAACACTAATATCACCCATGTTTCCACTTTTCCTTTTATCTTGTTCTAAATGACACTTAATGATGGCATGTGACCCCTTTATGTTGATGCTTAGATATACTTGATTCAAATATTATGTTTGACATATTTTGTACATCAAACCCCTTTCATATTTTTGAAATAAATATCCTTATTACTTTTGGAGATACTAATGTTCATGGTCCCACTCTATATGTTATGATGTTACATGTGACTCTTAGTCTACTAGTGGTGACCTCGTGTGACACATGTGACTTGGATGCTTTATTGTTCCCTAATCTATTCATGAATATTAATCGTATGTCCCCTTTCATATCAAAGTTGATTCTAATGTTCTTGATCACTTTGGTGTGGGTGTCTGACATAGTGCATAGTCATATAAATGAACTATGATGTGTTTCACATGTATGTTAGAGAATTGAAATGAATGTTGGATATATAATGCCTAGACCCTAAGGGACATCCACATTTAGTTTAATATGCTAATCTTATCCTTATGTTTCTTATATAATTTCAAATATTGTCCAAATCTCATGTCTTGGTGAACCATTTCCTTTCTTACCCTATTATGAATTTTTTACCCTAAAATGTGCAATAAGGGACCTGAATCTTGTTGTTATCATATAAAATAGACTGAACCTTGAAATGACATGAAACTTAACACACACATTCTTGATGGACTATAAATCAGTATAATACCATAAAACATGTAATTAACTAACTTTAAATATAACTTGGCCACAACCGTAAAATGAAGGTAGTAAGCGTAAAAGATTAGAATCTAATACATGTATGTAACCTTGTTCTTAGTCAACAATGTCTTGTGGCTAGATAGTCAATGATATGTTCAGTTGAAAATATCTAAATGAGTTATAGGCTTTGATAATTATAAAACAATATCTTTATTGCTTTCCAAATTGATATGTATGTATGCTTGTTTACCTGCTCAAATATTGATGTGTAGCATTCAAGTATTGTACTTGAAGCCTGTATCATTGAAAACGTCATATATAACTCCACTATACAAATTTGAAATAAGGTTTCTTTCTCAATGACTTTGGTCATTGTGGTCCTTCACATAGAAATAGAGTTTTTCTCAATGACTTTGGCCATTTAGGTCGCACACATAGAAATAGGGTTTGCTAATCATCAGCACCCTCACAGACCGTTCAGATGGGAAGTTAGTTAAAGGCATTATGAATACATGATATTTTTGGTATAACTGGAGTAAAATATTATTCAATACAGGCACTCATTTTGCTAAGCACTTAACTTGTTTACTCTTATTTGTTTATTCCTGCAATCTTTTCAAATTATGCAAAGCTTTATATATGTAATTTTTTGTCATATACTCAACATCTAGCATGTTGACCCACTTCTTTCGTGTATGTTTTAGGTTCAAAGACGGCTAGGTTGATGGTGGATTGGTGAGTTGTGTGCAAGTATACTTTTTGTAGGATCCTAGGTAGTGTAAATGAGTAGACTTGTGTGATTGTACTCTTCAATATGTAATTGAACCCATGTAATAAACAATGTTACTAGTAGTAAAACATGTTGAATGTTGAGCTTAGGTTGGTGCCTTTATCTTGTTGTTTTTTCATGTAAGCACTACTTGTATGCATTCAAACAGTGATATTACCCTACTAGAGATGGATGATCGGGTCCTTTAACCATTGACTTTATAGTTAGAGATTGGATTTGAGTAATAAGTGGTTACATAACATATCTATCCACTACTTTATTTCCTCTAGGTAGAGGGGAAAATCTCTTTTCTAATGTCTATCCTGGTGACAGTGGGGATGATTGCATTCTTAACCCATTCCATTGTCTTCCTTAAATGCATAAGACTTAGATAGTTGTCTATCCTTAGAACCTTTATTGGCTTTGCCTTTTCCATTGGACTTTCTTTTCCTATATTGACCATCAACACATATTTGGGCTTGTCTTTGTTCATTTTCCTATGAGATGTATTAACATGCCAAGAAGTCCTAACAATGGTTTAATAAAATTATTAATGTCATAATTCCTAACAAATATTATATATATATATATATATATCCACAAATGATTGTATGATTACATCAAATGGCCAACTATTGGGCTAAAGGAAATCCCAATCTATCTTGACTTTCCACACACCCAATTAACTTGAGTACATGGAGCCCAATTGAATCAACTTGTTCCATATTGTACTTATATTATGCTTGGATACATCATATCCTCCTTGCCTTGATTGTTCTTGTTACATGTTGTTAAGATGTGTTATCATCTTAAAAAATTCCATGTTCTAATATTTTCTTATGAAGATCATGATTCATGGAGCACAACATATGTCACTTTCTATCCAAATCATATCAAAATGCTTATGGTAAGCCCCTCTTTTTGTCCTAGGCACTTTGGAGATGGTTCACATAGTACTAGTTTTTCTAGGTCATAGAGCTTCATGTGTCAGAACAATTGTGATCAGACATAGAATGTGTCTCCATTAAGTTTTCATTCTTAAGGACCAATCATAGTGAAATGTTGTTTTTGTTGTTGTTGTTGTTTACCATTTCATCAACAACAAGTATTTACAAGAATAAATTTGATTGGAAAAGGTTCTGTTGGTTTTAATCTAGTCTTTAATTACATATCTCTCCCAATATTTTATTTTTAACTAATATCCCTCACTAATAATTTGTAAGATTTCATGGTAAAATTTTCTAGTGATACAAGATATGAATTTTATCAAGTCACAAGTAAGTTTTGGTTGAACACCCAGAACTTGACTATTTAGGTAGGAAACATATGCTAATTATATCTAATGCAACTCCTGATACATAAACACACAATCATTTATCATAGACATATATATGCCTCTAGGTTATTAATCCTTTTAAGATCACCTAGTTATGTCCATCCTAAAGGCCAACACAAAAGAATATGCACCATGCTTTGGCAGACCCACATATTTATTTTCACACTTCCTAAAGATAGACATTGGTCCAAACATTGTCATTCCCACATTTTGTTGATCAAGGTTTTCATGTGTGTTGCACATTGAAACAAATCTAAGACTTAATATCTATTCGAGGGGTTTATTTACATATAACCACAAATCCAAAAATCACATAGTCATAATATGTATCAGATACACATTATGTCCACAATCACAATCATACAACATTGCTTATGGACATACCAATGTAATCCTTTAGAGACACAAAGCATTGCTATCCACCTAAGGTCCAAATCCTCACGTGAACCTACATTTGTGTAGAACGGTGATGAATGGATTCATTGATGCTCCTTTAGATCTTGATCATTTTCTTATCACACCATGTCCTACAAAAATTATTATATTCCAATCTAGTATTACATGATATGTAGAAACTTAGATTTACATTCAAGGGGAATAAGAAGCATAAAAATCATTACATTTGAAAAAAGACATGAGGCATGACATGCAAGCTTAATAATTATCAACCAAACGCCAAGCATCATCCGTCCACAATCATTGTACACACAAAAGGGGTCTTTGGGAAAAACCATACAATTATTCACCAAACATTACATATTTTGAAGATTATGTATATGATTTTTTGTAGTATGAAATTATACATACATATATATGTATATATATATATATATTAAATATTGAATATCTTCTATGTGGGAAAATCCATTTGAATAAATATTTGATATATCCATTCAAACAAGCAAGGAACATAGGGGAAGTACCCCTATGGAAAATCCCTTGCCTGGCTAGCAGGTAGAGTCAAGGGGATGTCTCCCTCATGAAGACATAGGAATGGCACTCTTATAAAGGCCTAATGAGTTTTACTTCAATGCACTAGTAAAAATCATAGTTTTTTAGTTGACCCCACACGCCGTATCAAAAAACCATATTGAAACGTGTGTGGGATAAACTAGATATTATTTAATGACATGAATTGTATAAAACAAACCTAATCATATAGATTGTAAATCTCAATATATCAAAGATTTATGTGAATTTGATAACACTAATAGGAATCACAAAGGTGACATGTGCAGAAGAAGCAACATAAATATATCCATAAATTCCAAAAAGATATCTCATCAACACTAACATATAGAGAAGGAAGGATGTGAGAGATACCTTGAAGCAGAGTAGATCTGGTGACATTGCTCACATGAAAAGTGACACATAGAATTTATAAATATTTTCATCCTAACACAGACACGAAAGCATCTTCATCTCTATATCTTCCATATGGATGATGAGGACTCCACATCACACTATAAGAGCCATCTAGGATAGAGCATCCTTGACATTGGCAGTGTGCTAGCATTGTGTTATCTCCTCCTCATTCTCATCTTATGAGTAATGATGGATAGGGTTCACATATAAAATAGTGTAAACAAACACATGACCATCATACCCCATTAAATAGGAAAGGTAGGAAAGCGTGATTTCTAATCAATAATGGGAAAACAAAAAGGTTTTGGATGCTTTCAAGTAGCCTTGTTTGCAAATAGTCGGTCGAAAACTAACCAATTCAATCGACCAAATGGTTTGCATCAAAGATTTCTAGATAGAATTCAATGATAAATATATTCATTTAAGTCATCCAACTTGATGGTTGCAATCGACCAATTGCACTAATCGTATTCATTCATTTAACGACAATGTCCAGCCAACTTATTTGACTGATCTCAGCCAATCAATCTACTGGAGTTTCTAGTTGGTCAACTCGTATGGCTAATCTGACACTTGTACTTTCCAACTGATTGACTGGGCTTCCAATTAGTCTATTAGAGATCTAACTGATTACCTAAACCTTTTAGAAACTAATCCATCATGCGTCCCTAATTAGGCTCAGCTTCCCTATGCATCCAATGTGTCTGACCATATAGACTCAAAGTAACATTAATAGTGGTGTCTATGATCATATTATGGCATTAGAGACAATGATTAGTATCTACAAATACTTCATTGTCAAATAAGAAATTGGAAAAATGGACACAAACTTTAACCCAAGGTTGTGACCAGTGTTATAATGAGTATATAATCCCTTTGTCTCTAATATCTAGGTTGAATCTGAGGCATGGAAACATCATCCTCTTGACATTAAATATTTGTTCATTGGCCTAGAATAGACTATATGAGATACATATGAGATCAATATCATATATTGACTCATATGAGCATTGTCATACATTTCATAGTCTCACTCATCATGTAGTTGGGATATCACTCCAACAAGAGGGACAAATTCCATCCACATCACTCGTAATACAATACATGTGTCTTAGTACACATCAACACTACATGCATGGAAATGTTTATTAAAGGTCACACTGAGTAGTGTTATTGTACATTGAACAACATGTGATTATCGTAGCGAGTTTAGGTGTAAGACCACAATCACCATTGTAACATTGAGATATTATTTTGAACTACATTTATGCTTTAGTTGTTATCAAATATCTTGACTAATGAGACATAGTAATTAGTCAACACACATACTATTGTTAATGTATTATTGTCGTCCTCATTTCCACAACAGTATCCAATTGGGGACCTAGACAAGAATGGATACTCTTAGCATATATGTGATCTCATTTTCAGGTTTGTAAACTAAAATCAAATGTCATTGAATCATTCATTCTTTGGACATTATTGTATTTATTCATTATCTCGTATTTCAAAAAACATAATAATTTGAATTTTTTTATTAATAAACAAATTAATTACAATGTGTGCCACTACAATCATCATATGAGTGGCTCTTGAGGAATACTACCAATAAAAGAATGATGTTATCTTTAAGTATTTATAGTCCAAGGATAAAATTAGGCAAAAAGGGAGACTCAACCAATGAGGATAGATCTATTATAGGGATCTAAGGGTCAATTTCATTCCCTATCTCATCCAATGTGCCTTCTTAATATTTCTCCTAAATGATCTCATCCCTTTATATCAAAAGAACATGTGGTTGAATACAAAATACCTCACAGTCTTCCCCATTCTAGTACGAGATCAGAGAACCTTGTCCCCCTATGGTGTTCTTGAATGTCACTTATGCTTCATGTCATGCTTCTCAAATTGAATATGTGATCTAACATTAAACTAGTGAAGGGGTTGATGATATAGTAGCTAGAGTTGATAGTGTATAACTTTGACCCTTGGTTGTGTTTTTTGGAATATGATGGTTTTCAAAATACAATCCCTACTACTTTACATATGTCTCCAACTATTTTTTTCTCCATTTTACATATTCATTGAATGATACTAAAATAACTCATTTTCAATAGTTATAATATAAATATTTTGTGTAAGAAAATGACTTGAGTGCAGATGAAATATACATAGTTTTCATACTTTTGTTGGAGGTGTTAAAATATACCTCTATGAATTTAACATTTATTATGGTACTAATATAATATGAACTCAAGGTCAAAAGAATATCTTAACAAGTGATTTAGTATGAATCTCCCTTTTTGTCAGTGATAAGAACTAGTAGTGCTACTAGATATGTATATGTTTAGTGGCACATTAATTATTATCTTGTAGGAAAATTTGGATGGAACAAGTTTTGGGTATGGGTACGTATGATATGGGAGCTTGCTATTTCCAATGATTCATGGTCAGCACAATTTATCTCATAATCATGGTTAGAAATAATGATCATCTTGCATTTTATTTTTATTTAATATGCATTTTATCTAAGTTTGTTCATGTAGTCACCTAGTGTTTCATTCACAGTTTACTTTTAACAAGGAATGATAATGGTCAATGTGTATAGTAAATCCTGGTTCGGATATGGGTATATAGCATGATGTAAACTAAAAGATTTTTCATCAAGATATGGTGTTTCTACTGAGATACACACCTTGTTTATTGGTACATATATAAAAGTTTACAAGAAATTTAGAATGAAAATTCGTGTGACCTATGAAGACACAGTGTGTCACCAATTAAACATTGGTAGGTTGAAGTTCACAACTTGATTAGTGTCTCATCTCCAACTACACCTTTTTCCAAACCCTAACATTACATGAAAGAAACTGCAACATGGTTGTTGATCAATTGACATGTCTAATTAGTAACTTCAAACTTGGCACGCGTAAGTGACACATTGTGTCACTTATTCTCTAAGAAATAATTATAAATATGTCACTAAAAAACGTTTATGTCACTCATTTGACAATTATCTTCAAACACTTATGGAGTTATTCTCACACCAAAAAAGAGGATAACTTAGAACAATTTATCTTTTAGAACCAAATCAACCATTTGGACTTAATAATGGAAATTTCTATAGTAAGGAAGAAGAAGGACCAAGTGACAATTTTCTTCTCTGTTGGAGGAGAATTTGGCTGGGGAAGCCACTACATCAATAGGTGTGAGATCTTGAGGATGGTATATTCTAATATTATTCTAATGATGAGCTTGGCTTATTTGTTGTTCTTTTCTTTCTCTTTTTCCTTCATATTTCTATGGTGTATCTATAATTTTTATTTAAAATGTCATGTTTTATCTATGAATATAGTCAACCAACACATCATCAAAGGGGTAGAAAAGTAATTCCCTCCTCAATTTGAATGCCATGAACATATTTATTATAAATTCATGTTCATGTTGGTGTTATCTATGTTAGTTTCCTCATTTTAGAGTATTTTCTAAGTTTATTCTTTGGTTGGACACTAATGCTTTTTTTTTCATGTTTGTAGTTGAAACTGAGAGATGATTTCATAACTATACCATGGGATGATAATGTGTGAGAGTATATCATGAAAGAACACTGTAGGAAAAAAATATTATGGTGCTAGATTAATTTATCGATTCAGGTTTGTATTCTAATGAGAACTAGGCAAATCTAGATTGAAATCTTAGAAAAATCTTACACTTCGTTGTGTACCTATGTAGATGATGAAAATATGCCAATAATGTTTTAGTTCACACTAGTAAGAGTGGGTTGAAGAACTTAGTAGCCTAACCCATAGGCATCTCAATTATATCAATCTAGTGAAATGTGATTTCTCTACTTTGATTCATTTATAATTGGATCGTGCTTGAAATCTTGGCCACTTTGACTCCCTATGTAGATGACCTCTAAGCTATACTACATTGTGACACATACAATTGTACGTGACATCATATTTTCTGTAGTCTTGATTTAATTGCATGTTCATAATAGTTAAATCACATTTTGTCATTTTAGGACCAAAGATTTTTATTAAGTGATATATTGCATTAATTGTGTGGCCATGTTGTAACTTTATTTTTCTCATATACTATGTGTTTTTAGACACGATTTGACATTATATGATTTTTTAATACAAAGAATTGTTATGGAGAAGAACTTTGTTGAACCAAGAAAAAGATAGAGACAATGCCTAAAACATTGAATGGACATATAAATATAAGTGTACATGTGGACAAAATAAGATGAATTAAACATGACATCAAACTAGTTTCCTTGTTTATTTTTTCTTACATTTTTTAGTTTTTAATATGATTTGTATGATTATCAATTCAATATAGACATTGAACAAGCAAAGTGAATATCATAGAAGGCTTGTATGTGAAAAGTGCAAAGTTGGGTAAGTGTGATCTACAGTGAATGTACAATCAACCATATTATGAAAAGGCTACAAGGACTTGTTGTACTCTTGTGTATAAAGGTCTGGTGTTCAATAACAAGTCTTAAATGGGGGATCCCCATAATGCAATAATTATTTACATAAGAAATCCCTTTTTGAATTAATCGAGAGAATGACTTACCCAATGTTGTGATGTAGTTGTTTAAAAGTGAGAGGTTGGCCAATTTGTTAAGTTGGTAGAGGGAGTTAGGTACCTCATTGGAGAGAAGATTCTCAACAAGGTTGAGATGTTGTGTATTGGAAAGACATACAAATGGGTTATGATTTGGACTTGAGAGGTGGTTCTTTCTAGCATAAAAATGACGGCTTTAGATAAGAGAACAATTTAGTAAGGCACACAAAGAGGTAACATTTCTGAAAGAGGAACTATTGGAGTGTACTAACAACATTTTCAATGATATGGGGAATGGGGTATGTGAAGCCATTGTTGTAAAGTGTAAGGTACTTGGTAGTTGTACCTCAAAATGTTCCTAAAAGAGGGTTGGAAAATTAGTTGTTTTTCAATAAGATGATTACAATTTCTATAAGAAAGATAGGTAGTTGCACAGAGACAAAGAAGGAATTGTAAGAAAGATCTAGGAAGGAAAATTGGTGGATGTTGATATTTGAGGTGGTTTCAAAGGGACCTATCAAGGTGTTATTGTTGAAATCAAACTTGTAAAGGAAGGAGACTCTGATGAAACTAGGTACATTCCTAAATAAGTGTGTTGGTGTTTGCTTGGAAGATGAAAATTTCAGGTAGCAAATAGACAAATTCAATGATTGTTAGTGCACGCAATTAGTAGCCACTGAAATCAACCGAAGATTTGGTAGGGGTAGCGGGTGGGTTAGGCGGCATAAGGATTCCAAATGTATCATTTGTGATTGAGCTTTTAAATCCCTTAATCACTAGGTAGGGTTGATATTGCTTGTCGTTGGGGAAGTCCTTAGGACCTAGTGGTGAACTAGGGGTTCTTGGAGTTGGTGTTCTCTAAAGGGGAACTACAAGAGTTGAGGTTGGATGAGTAAGAGTTGGATGAGGGGTTATTGGGGTGATTAGTGGAGGATTGGGCATTGGAACTGGCAGAGAAGGAATGAGTCTAGAAGTAGAGGGTGTCCATTGTTTAAGTGGTTCTAGTGCTACTGCTAGTATGGTCATACTAACAATCTAGACCTTCAACAAACTAACTAGGTAGATTGGGAACTTTGGGATCCTTTAGGATGGTAGAGAGTTCAAGGAGAATGTGAACGATTTGAAGGAAAAACCATGATGTCATTTTGGAATATTTTTCCAAGGATAAAATTAGGAAAAAAGGTAAACTCAAACAATGAGAATATGTCTTTTATAGGGATCAAAGGGTCAATTTCCCCCATCTGGTGTGCTTTCTCAATGGTTTATCCAAAGTTTTCATCCCTTTAGATCTACATAGAGCATGTGGTAGAACTAGCAATACCTAGTGTTTTTCACACTCCTCCTCAGACAAGTATAAGGTTTGAGAGCCTTGTCCTCCTATGATATTCTTGTTTTTTACATATTCTCAATGTCATGTTTCTTCTAGTGAATATGTGATTGCTATTGACATGTTGAAGGGATTTATGACATAGAAACCAGAGTTCATAATGCATCACTCTAGATCTCAGTTGTGTTCTCTATAATGTGATGGTGGTGAAAATGCAATCCATATGTTTCAAACTATATTATTCTCATAAAACATATTCTTTGAATGAAATTAAAATATTATTTTTTTCATGATAGTTGTACTATAATTTTTTTTCAAAAAAATGACTTGAGTGATAAGGGAATTGATTAAATATTCATAATTTGGTTGGTAGTGTGTCAATCTACCTCTTAGAAATGTATTATGGTAGAAACATTAGTATGCATTGAAGGTCAAACTAGTATCTTAACAAGTGAACTAGTATGAATCGCCCTTCATCAATGATAATAACCACTAGTTCTACTATATGTATATATACATATATACATATATATATGTGTGTGTGTTGAAATTGGGTAAATATATTCTGACATCTCCTAGAAATATAGGAGATTAAGAGTTACATATATCCCACACTATACAACAAATAAAAAAACAAATTTTCTCCTATCTAATGTGTAGCTTGTGCTTAACACATTTACATATTTTTACAACAATACTCCTTGCATTAATGGTTACATCACCATGTTTTATAGTGTTCTTTTCCTCCCATAAGCTGAGCATAGAGCAGAAAACAAGATACTTCTATTGTTGATCTTCCCATAGCTTGAAATCAATCTTCTTGGGTCTTCCTCCAGATTTAGTTGTAATCTGACATCTTCACATATGATCTCCCTGACCTATTTGTGAATTTGCAACAACCTACCAAGTGGACTTGGGATTCGTCCTCCTCCTTACATAGCATGCAAACAATAGAAATTTCATGACTCCATGTATGTACCTTATCCATGGTAGATAGTGCATTGTGTATAATTTTATAGACATACAAGCTCCATTTTGGTAGATGTTTACCTATCCACACCTGCTCCATAAATTTGTCTTTTGCAACTCTTGTTCTCATCATTTTCCAAAGGTTGGCCTTTGGGTCTTTGAGCCTCCATCCTCCTAGTTCATGTGGTTCAAACAAGTGCCTCACTTGATTCTATACATTCGTTATAACATTGATAGTGAGTGAATATCCCTCTCGTGTTTTTGGTTTGGAATCCATTCCTTTTGATATCTCTTCTTCATCCATTTCCCCCATGTTGACAAACCTTCTTGGTAGAGAGTTTATTTTCTCAAAGTCCCTCAACTGTGCTATATCTCTTGGCATTTTTAGATATAGCCCACCTTCATCTTTTGGAAGAGACAATCTCACATACCTCATTGGGTGGTACTCACTCCCCCACAAGAAGTTTTCCATCTTCATCTCCATTCTATAGAGGAACAAACTGGGGATCTCCCCTTGTTGTACCCATAGTATTAGAACTCCCTCAATAGCATCCTTTATGTGGGTATCTCTCCCTATCATAGAAGTTTTCTGGGTTGGCCACATGTTGATCATTTCCTCTATCCTATCAATGCAATCAACAAAATCTTTGACTTTTAGATTATTTCAATCCTAAGGGAACCCAAGGTTTTTAGGATAAGGGGTCTCCTTGGCGCAGCCTATTTCCATCTTTTAACATACCTTTTAACATACCTAAAGAGGATGTTGGAGGACCTAAAGAAGGCTTTGATTTATAGAAATATGGTAGGGAAGTACTAGCTACAATCTAGTAGCCAGAATCTCTACAGTGATTTTATATTGAACAAAAGAACATGCAATAGGTATAAAATTAGCAAGGGAAGCTGTCACTTTCTTCTTAGGAATGAGAACAAGAAATGAATGATTTACTTTCCTAACCATGTTAACTCCTTCCAAGAACCAAAAAACACTTGCAACCATGTCCTCCTTGATGATATCACATTCCCTTTTGTAGAAGAAAGCATTAAACCCATTTGAACCCGGGGGTTTGTTGCTGACAATGCTCCATATTGCTTCCTTAACTTCTTGTTCATTTTTTATCCTTTTCAGTATGCTATTGTGAGCACTTATGAGTTTGAACTTCCACTCCATCTCCTCTTCCTCAAGCTTGACATCAAACTCCTTATTGTAAAGAGAAGAATAGAACTATGTGGTTTGCTCCTCGAGGTCCTCCTGCTTATTGACAACATTTCCTTCTAAATTAATGAGTTGTAAAATGATATTATTAGCCTCTCTTCTTTTAACTAATGTGTGATAGATTTTGGTATTCATGTCACCGTCCTCCAACCACTTTTCTCTACTTCTCTATTAGTAGAATTTTTTCTCTGCCTTCTTTAGGTCCTCCAACATCCTCTTCAGCTTTCCTCCCTTCATAATAAGTTCTTCATTGAGTGGGTCACGTAGAAACCTTTCTCTAACCTCTTTACATTCTCTTTTGGTTTATACAAGCATATTAGGGATATTCACTTCAGCCTTGGCCCACCTTTTAACTGCAATCTTTGTATTTTCCAGTTTCTTTGCAAAGACATACATTGGGTTCCCTACCACTTGCACATTCCATCTCTTCTTGATGACTTCATTAAAACATTTCTAGTCAACCCAATAATTTAAGAATCTGAAAGGTTTCCTCTTTCATTTCTTCTCTATGATATGTACGGAGATAGAAGCATGATAAATTAGTTCAGATCCCCCAACCTTCACCTGGACATTGGAAAAAAATTGTAGCCACTCACCATTCACTAAAACACTATCTAGTTTTCTTGCTATTCTGTCCTCTAATCTCCTCTCATTGTTTCATGTGGAAATATCTCCTTCGGCCATGGGTAGCTCAAACAAGCATGCCTTGTCAATGGTGTGGTTGAAAGCATTTATCACTACATCCAGAGTTGTTCTACCTCCTATCGTTTCAGCCTGCAAATGAACATTATTAAAGTCCCCAATCAGCAACCATGGAAGGTTGATCTTCCTCAAAAGCCCAATCAGCTCCTCCCATAAACTTTGTCTACACTTTGCATCATCATGGGCATATATAGTTGTCACCCACATGTGCAACCCTCCAACATTCCTGCAATCAACTGTGATATGTTGATCTAACATTTGTATCACTAACACCTTCCACGCATATAGTTTCCATGTGAACAGATCTGGCCAACTCCACAAAATTTCAAATTAGAGACATGTTCCCATTCTTGAGGAAACCAGTATCTAATACAATTTTTATTATGCAGTCGTATCTTGCTTTCAACCAATGCAACTAATGCCTATTTATTAGCACTAATCCACTCCTACATATCCTTCTTCTTATACCTATCCACCCCCATTTGATGTTCCATAAGAGCATGGACATATCGACAAGTTGTATGTGCTCTAGTCTGCCTTCTCACCTCCTTCTTGTTGTTTCTCTTTGGTTGTACCTTCTTTTTAGACCTATTTGAAAAAATACTAGAGGGAAGGTGAATAGAGTTTTTGAATAGTTTTAACAATTTATTGAATTCAAACAACCACAATTGAAATTTGAAGAGAGAGACAGGTGTTTAGAGTGGTTCCAACTATAGCAAATACTATAGTTGTCAGTCCACTACCCGGTTGCTTACCCAACCGGGATTTGAAAGTATTTATTTTATTACCTCTCGAGGATTTATACAAAATACAATACTTTCCTTTACACCCTTTGAACAGCCTTCACTTGAAGTAGGTGCACCAACTTTGAGATAGCCTTCTATGAAGTAACTCCAAGCTCCCCCTTGAAGTAGCCTTCCTCTCTAGAAGTAATCTCCCATTGCACCAGCCTTCCAAAGTAGCTCAAAGTCTCCTTCTTCACCAAGAAGATCTTCACCCTCTCCAATCCGCAACCTCCAACCTAGGAGTAGCAAGGAGAGTACAAACAATAATAGGGAACAAGAAAGAAAAAAAGAAATTACAACTTATCTTGTATAGCCCAAGGCTTGATTTGCCTAGATCAAGCGTATAGATCTCCTAACCAAGTGTGTGGACTTGTGATTGCAGTGGATAGGAGATACTAGCCTATAGTACATGAATTATGAGCTAAAGAAGGAAGTAGCCAATGTTCACAAAGCTCAATTTGCTCACAACAGATTGCTCAAGTATGCTCAAGTATTTCTCAAGTGTAACAAGTGTATCTGAGTGTCCTATGGCTTGTCCTATTTATAGGAATGGCCTAAGGATGCTTAAGGACGTTCTAGACAACTTCTAGGGGTTTCTAAGTGCTTAACTAGCCGTTAGGTACAAAGTTGTTGCTTTAACAACGGCTAATTAATTAATTCTGCAGTTGCTGTCAGAGACCGTCTCGGTCGAGGAATGGTCGACCGAGACACCTACTCGGTCAAACTTTTGTCGACCGACAGGCACTCTGGAACAAGTGATTTGCAACGTCTTTCTCCAACTGCCAACTAACTTGTCTGTTGTGTCTAACGGCTACTTTGGATCTTTTCTCGGTCGAGAAGATTGTCGACCGAGAGTGTCTCGGTCGAGGAGTTTGTCGACCGAGATTGATCTTGTTTCAATGTTTCAATTTAGGCACTAATTATATGTATGAGTGTGCAAATGTGATCCTGTATGAAGGGGATGACTTATCTAAATGTGGTGTTTAGCTAGGGAAGATCTAACGCTTGATTTACATGCAATCTAAGTACTTGTACATTATATATTTGTACAAGTTTTTACAAAGCGATTACATTGCATGAAAAACATAAATGTAAGCATATGGATTTCCCTAGTTGCTTTGTCATCCACCTTAATCCTGCACACTCAAGTAGCTCGTTATATCAATAAGAATGAAATGTTTGTCATAATCAAAACAAAGGGATTTATAGATGTCCATTTAGCCAACAATCTCCCCCTTTTTGAAGATGACAAACATTTCCTAAATATAAAAATAAAGGAAATATAAACCATATGAGTTTCATACCTTTAGATTACCTTTTGTAGCTTTTCCTCTTGTTTATAAAATGTGTGCTTATTATTCCCCTTGAATTATGGAACATGAAATCCAATTCACTAGGGAATATAGCAACTTTCAATGTAAAGCCAAGAGTTTATTTATGAAACTCATTGATTGAGTTTTTCTAAGTTTTAGTTTTGTATTTATTTCTCCCCCTTTGTCATTTCAAAAAGATATCCGTTTAGAAATAAAAACTCCCCCTTAATGAGAAGTCCCATCAAATCTAATGAAAAAGATGTCCATTTAGAAGCCAAAATATCATGATGTAATTAAGAGTTTTTGTTTAAGTAGCACAAATATCAAAGAAAACATCTTCCAAAGGAGTGATAAGTAATTGCTTCCTAATTTTGTTAAATTGATCTAGTGGAAGCGGTTTTGTAAAAATATCAGCCAATTGATCTTCCGTATCAACATGATGAAGGGAAACATGATTCTTGGAGATGTGATCCCTTAAAAAATGATGACGGATTTCAATATGTTTAGCTCGGCTGTGTAAAATAGGATTGTGTGCTAAGTTTATAGCGCTCGTGTTGTCACAAAAAATAGGCGTAGATGAAAGAGTAAAACCATAATCATTTAATACTTGTTGCATATAAAGTACTTGAGCACAACAAGATCCAGCTGCCATATATTCAGCTTCAGTTGTAGATAGGGCAACCGTATTTTGTTTCTTGCTAAACCAAGATACTAAAGCTCTTCCTAACAAGAAACAACCACCACTAGTACTCTTGCGATCAAGGCAACAACCAGCATAATCCGCATCAGTATAAGCTTTAAAATCCAAGGATTGTCCTTTTGGATACCATAAACCAAAACAAGTAGTGCCGGCTAGATAACGAAGAATTCGTTTAACTGCTAGAAAATGAGAGTGCATAGGTTGCGATTGAAATCGAGCACAAAGACCAACTGGAAACATAATGTCCGGTCTAGAAGCAGTTAAGTAAAGCAAACTACCAATCATGGCTCTATATAAGGAATCATCAATAGGTTCCCCATTTTCATCCTTATCAATTTTAATAGAAGTAGCCATAGGAGTAGTAGCATGTTTGCACTGATCCATCCCAAAACGTGTTAAGAGTTCTTTAGTATATTTTTCTTGGCTTATGAATATTCCGGCAGGTGTTTGCTTAATTTGAAAACCAAGAAAGAAGGTTAGTTCACCCATGAGGCTCATTTCAAATTCTTTTTGCATAATATCACTAAATTGTGTGCACAATGAATCATTAGAAGCTCCAAAAATAATATCATCAACATATATTTGCACAACAAGGAAATCAGATGTATATGTTTTGAAAAATAAAGTAGAATCTGAATTTCCAATAGAAAAACCATTATCAAAAAGATATGTCTTGAGCCTTTCATACCAATTTCTAGATGCTTGTTTTAAACCATAAAGTGCTTTCTTAAGTTTATAAACATAGTCACCTTTTTCCGGTATTTCAAAACCATGTGGTTGGGCAACATATACTTCTTCTTGAATGATGCCATTTAGAAATGCACTTTTTACATCCATTTGGTAGAGTTTGATGTTTTTATGTGCAGCAATAGCTAGTAACATTCTAATAGCTTCAAGTCTAGCTATCGGTGCATACGTTTCATCAAAATCTATTCCTTCTTGTTGATTATATCCTTGTGCTACTAACCGAGCTTTATTCCTTATTACTTCTCCTGACTCATTTAGCTTGTTCCTAAAAACCCATTTAGTTCCTATTATGGTTTTATCTTGTGGTTTAGGAACTAAATCCCATACATCATTTTTAGTGAATTGATTCAATTCTTCTTGCATGGCTATTATCCAATAGTCATCTTTAAGAGCTTCAGATATCTTTTTAGGTTCAATGATAGAGACAAAAGCCATGTTTGCAACATCTTTAAAGGAAGAACGAGTTTTGACTTTATCATTAGGATCTCCAATAATTAATTCTTGAGGATGATCTTTAATAAGTCTAGGTGTAGGTTGTGGTTCAGCTTGGTGATTATTTGTAGCACCTTTCTCACTATCGTTTGGTATGTTTAAATTTTCGAATTGATTAGTGAGATTTATGATTTCTAGATTTTAAGATTTGGATTCTTCATGAAAAGAAACATGAATAGATTCCTCAACTTTTCTAGATATAGTGTTATATACTCTAAAAGCTTTGCTAGAAGTGGAATATCCCAAAAAGAATGCTTTGTGTGATTTTGAGTCAAACTTATCTCTATCATCTTTGGTATTTAAGATATAGCATGTGGAGCCAAAGGTATGAAAATAGTCAACTCTAGGTTTCTTAGAATGTATTAGTTCATATGGAGTTTTCTTTAAATGAGAGTGAACAGTTACTCTATTTAGCACATAGCATGCAGTGTTTACAGCTTCAGCCCAAAAGGTTTTGGGTGTGTTATGTTCAAGCAACATAGTTCTAACCATTTCTTGCAGTGATCGATTTTTCCTTTCAACTATACCATTTTGTTGTGGGGTGTGTGGAGCAGAAAAATTATGAGTGTACCCTTGAGATGTACAAAACTCTTCAAATGTATGGTTTTCAAATTCTCCACCATGATCACTTCTAATGGTACATATTTTGCTTTGTAATAGATTTTCAATTTTGGAACAAAATTGTGTAAAAACATGAATAGTATCATCTTTATTTGCAATAAAGTGTACCCATGTGTATCTACTATAATCATCAACAATAACAAAACAATATCTTTTACCACCAATAGATTGTGTCCTCATGGGTCCAAATAAATCCATATGAATTAATTCTAAGGACCTACTGGTGCTAAGTACATGTTTTGGTTTAAAAGAGGTTTTGATTTGCTTTCCCATTGTGCATGGTTCACAGTTTTCAACTTGATCAAAAGATAAAGTAGGCAATCCACGAACAAGATCATATTTCACTAACTTTTTAATAACATGTGAACTAGCATGTCCTAGCGTTTTATGCCATATTTGTAAGGTGTTTTCATTTGCAAGCAAGCATTTTCCCACTACTTATTTCATAGAGTTAGGTTTAAGAATATAAAGATTTCCAACTCTATTTCCTTCATAAACAACATTTGTAGTGTTTTCTATCAATAACTTGCAGCAAGTTTTGTTAAATAACACATCATAACCACTATCACATAATTGACTAACACTTATCAAATTATGGTGCAAACCATCAACGAGGAGAACATTCTTTATTTCGAGGTTTGTACCAACATTACCTATTCCAATGATTTTGCCCTTACCATTGTCTCCAAAGGTGATTGTTCCACTTTTCTTTTCTTCAAAGGTTTGGAATGTATCTTTGTTTCCGGTCATATGTTTGGAACATCCACTGTCAACCACCCATTCCTGCATTAAAATGTAGATTTTGGTACCCATGTGATGGTCCGATATGGTTAGAATCATTCAAGTACATATTTGTATAAAAATTCTGAATCAGAAGTCCAGTCGGTCGACAATTATTCGACCGACATATGTCTCGGTCGACAAATTGTCGATCGAGAAGATTACTGTATTTCAAACTGGAAAACACAGAAATGTAGCTCGGTTGACCAATTTTCGACCGAAATAATTGCTGTAAATTTTGATATGTTACAGACATTCGGTCGGTCGACAATTCTTCGACCGATTAATGGTTCGGTCGACAATACTTCGACTGACAAAGTTTCTGTTTTAGTACAATAATGCAGAAAATTAACAATAAGCATGAAATATTTTGTTTAGTTGAGATAAGACAATATAAATAGCAAGGTGAAACTTTTTGGTCATATCTCAACTAAATTCTATTTGATTCTACTAAGTTTGAGGTTTTGGGACCCAAACTAATTCGGAATCCTTAGTTTTATGAGGGCATGAAAAGGAATAGTGTCCAAGGCGTAAACAAAAATGGCAAGTAATAGAATCAACTTCATTTCTCTTTCTAGCCATTGTGTTCTTGGGTACAAACATAGTTTGAGTTCTTTTGGGTTGATTTTTCTTTGGAGCATATCCCAAACCTTTTCTTCCGTTGAAAACATTACCAATGCTTAGGATGTTATCAAGTATATCTTTTCTTCTTAACTCAAAAATTTCTCTTTGCAGCTGAGAAATATCATTCGTTTTCTTGTGTAAATCTTTTCTTGCTTGATCTAATTTAGATAGCAATGAATCTTTTTCTTTTATAACATTATCATAGTCTAGATGGTTACACAAAATAGGTTGAGTCTGAAAATCTTTTAGTTTAGATAACAAGTCAGTCTTTTCTTTAGAAAGAAGATCAACATTTGTTTCTAAAGTGAGTAACTTTCTAGTGCAATCATCCAAGGATGTTTTTAAAGACAAATTTTCAAGATCAATGTTATTCTTGTCAGAAGAAAGAGTATCTAATTTAGCACTTAGCTCATCATTTGATTTCATTACCTTTTTTTAGTTTCTTCTTGACATCAACATACTTATCATGAATTTCTTGTAGACTAGTAACTAACTCTTCTTTAGAAAGATCAAGTAGGCTTACCTCTTGAGAATCTTCATCATCTTCTCTTGCCATTAGACAATCCACCGTTTCTTCTCCGCTTTTACTACTTGACTCGTCCCATGCAGCTTTATAGGCTTTTTCTCCCTTCTTCTTGTGTGAGCTTTTCTTTCCTTTCTTTGCTTTAGGACATTCATTTTTGAAATGCCCTTTCTTCCCACATTCAAAGCACCTAGGAGGGGTAGAAGAAGAGCTGGAAATTTTATTAGTTTTAAATCTTCTGTATTTCTTACCATTTACTATCAAGGCTTCTTCTCCCTCTTCTTCACTTGACTCCTCACTTTCTTGTGTGACATCCTTTGAAGCTTTTAGAGCCACATCCTTCTTCTTTCCTTGCTGAAGTTCACGTGCTCTTCTTTCTTCCTCTTCTAGGGTTGCTTCATGAGCTTCTAAATTGCCAATGAGTTGCTCCATTTTCAGTCGAGTGAGGTCGTTTGCTTCTTCGATGGCTGTCACCTTTGGCTTGTATTTTAGAGGAAGTGAACGAAGGATCTTTGATACCTGATCTTCTTCAAGGATAGGTTTTCCTAGAGCACTTAAACCATTAACAATAGTAGAAAATTTTGCAAACATTTCACTAATAGATTCATCAGGATCCATACGAAAGTGTTCAAACTTTTGTTTAAACATGCTAATTTTGGAATTTTTGACTTGGACTGTTCCTTCATAGGTTATGGATAATCTATGCCAAATATCATAGGCTGTGTCACAATTAGATATTCTATTCAATTCTCCTACCGATATAGAACAATATAAAATGCTTACAGCTTTTGCATTCATCTGAGCTAGCTTTACCGTATTTGCATCCCATTCTGCAAATTGAATTTGAGGGAGCTCATATGGAGTTGACACCATTCTCCATAGGTCCCAATTGATGACTTGGAAGTAGAACTGCATCCTTCTCTTCCAATATTGGTAGTTTGTTCCATCGAACGCTGGAGGCCTAGCAACAAGTGTCCCTTCGAGATTGAGGTTGTTGAGTACTCCATCACCGATTTCTTCAAGACTTCGTTAGGGTTCCTTGAAGCCCTCTCTGATACCAATTGAAAAAATACTAGAGGGGGGGTGAATAGAGTTTTTGAATAGTTTTAACAATTTATTGAATTCAAACAACCACAATTGAAATTTGAAGAGAGAGACAGGTGTTTAGAGTGGTTCCAACTATAGCAAATACTATAGTTGTCAGTCCACTACCCGGTTGCTTACCCAACTGGGATTTGAAAGTATTTATTTTATTACCTCTCGAGGATTTATACAAAATACAATACTTTCCTTTACACCCTTTGAACAGCCTTCACTTGAAGTAGGTGCACCAACTTTGAGATAGCCTTCTATGAAGTAACTCCAAGCTCCCCCTTGAAGTAGCCTTCCTCTCTAGAAGTAATCTCCCGTTGCACCAGCCTTCCGAAGTAGCTCAAAGTCTCCTTCTTCACCAAGAAGATCTTCACCCTCTCCAATCCGCAGCCTCCAACCTAGGAGTAGCAAGGAGAGTACAAACAATAATAGGGAACAAGAAAGAAAAAAAGAAATTACAACTTATCCTGTATAGCCCAAGGCTTGATTTGCCTAGATCAAGCGTATAGATCTCCTAACCAAGTGTGTGGACTTGTGATTGCAGTGGATAGGAGATACTAGCCTATAGGACACGAATTATGAGCTAAAGAAGGAAGTAGCCAATGTTCACAAAGCTCAATTTGCTCACAACAGATTGCTCAAGTATGCTCAAGTATTTCTCAAGTGTAACAAGTGTATTTGAGTGTCCTATGGCTTGTCCTATTTATAGGAATGGCCTAAGGATGCTTAAGGACGTTCTAGACAACTTCTAGGGGTTTCTAAGTGCTTAACTAGTCGTTAGGTACAAAGTTGTTGCTTTAACAACGGCTAATTAATTAATTCTGCAGTTGCTGTCAGAGACCGTCTCGGTCGAGGAATGGTCGACCGAGACACCTACTCGGTCGAACTTTTGTCGACCGACAGGCACTCTGGAACAAGTGATTTGCAACGTCTTTCTCCAACTGCCAACTAACTTGTATGTTGTGTCTAACGGCTACTTTGGATCTTTTCTCGGTCGAGAAGATTGTCGACCGAGAGTGTCTCGGTCGAGGAGTTTGTCGACCGAGATTGATCATGTTTCAATGTTTCAATTTAGGCACTAATTATATGTATGAGTGTGCAAATGTGATCCTGTATGAAGGGGATGACTTATCTAAATGTGGTGTTTAGCTAGGGAAGATCTAACGCTTGATTTACATGCAATCTAAGTACTTGTACATTATATATTTGTACAAGTTTTTACAAAGCGATTACATTGCATGAAAAACATAAATGTAAGCATATGGATTTCCCTAGTTGCTTTGTCATCCACCTTAATCCTGCACACTCAAGTAGCTCGTTAGATCAATAAGAATGAAATGTTTGTCATAATCAAAACAAAGGGATTTATAGATGTCCATTTAGCCAACACTATTCTCTTCCTTCGCATACTCACTCAGGACTTCAAAGCTAATCTTGGTGTCCAGGATGGATCCTACTCCTTGGGTCTTTATAATACTCACTTTCTTGTAACCCTTCTTCTTTCTAGTAGAGGAAGTGAACTTTGCCTCTTCCTCTTTGTCCCTAGAGTTAGATTTATATGGAGTTTGGTCCTTCAATTTACCCTCCAGAATAATGACCGGCTTGTTAGGGGACTTGCTTGCTACTTATTTTGTAACAACCCCCCCTCCCAGTAACCCCCAATTAAGGGAGACTAAGAGGTCAGAGTCGTTATCCCAATTTCTGGATCAAAGGTTTAAAAAATAATAAATAATAATTATCAAATTCTACTAAACTAAACCAAAAGGCTGTAATAAAATTTAACTTTTCATACCTTTTTCAAAAGCTTGGATATCTACTTCTATCCACATGGAGTCTATTCTAACTAATCCTCCTTTGAACTTTAATTCATATTTAATTCCACATATGCCACTTTACTATTTGTTCTTTTCACTTATACCTAAAACGCCGACAAACAAAACATCGGTCAACATAAAGCTGGTATGTGGGGGAAACAATAATCGTGTAATTAATAACAACATATTGTAGTCAAATATAGTTTAACAACCAACTTTATGTTTTAAATATAATTGTGCGATCCTCACATATCCTATCCTCTGCATTTTCCCTACAGTGGACCTGGATGCTACCTTCCTTATGGTACATCCCCATTAAACCCCTCATGATCCTACCTAACATGTGAATCAGTTCTAGGGTTGAGTCACGTGGCACTACCCGTAGGTATCCCACTCCTTAACTCATGGCGTGCTATAGAGTCTCATGGAACTACACGTGGGTAGCCCAATTTCTAACTCATGATAGCCTAGACCTTGCTCTAGGTTACCCTTTTTAGCCTTTGCAAAGCCACAGAGGAGGACCCAGATCTAAGCCAGTTATATATATATATATATATATAGTGATAATCATAGTCACTCTATAGTTGCATGAAATAAACGTCATCCAAGCAGTTATTTTCAGGCAACCGATAACACGTTCATGAATCGCCGTGAAACAAAAGTGATTATTCATAAGTGTAACCACATACCTGTCAGACTGATTTGAGACAGAGTAATCCAATCAAGAAATCCAAATAGGCAAGCAAGTACATTATGAGATCCTGAAATATGCATACAATTCTCTATTATTAAACATGCCATCAAGATCTACTAAACCTAGATCGCTTCCTAGGGTTTCTAGTCCACTTTTAGGGTTTCCATTGCAATTAGGGTTTCCTCTCATCTTTCACTATTTTAAACCCTAATTATCTCATCCATTCTTCTCAAAAGATATTAAGGTTACCTTTTAACAACATATAACCTTATTTTTAGATTAAAGGCATCATTATCCATCAATTAAGCACATTAAGCCTCTTTTACATTAAAACTACCATTTTTATCCTTTTAATCCATGACAAGTTCATTATGCTCATTTATCATCTTCAGTTCCTTCCGGATTAACAACTCCTAGTTCATTATAATCTAATTCACATATGAACTCATTAATTCCACCTTTATCTATTAGAAAACCCAAATTACTATATTAAGGTTATTTATCCACAATTAGGAACTTTTATACTCAAAATAGCTTAGAATTATCATATCTCAACTTTATTCACAATTTTGAGTAATTAAAACCATTATGAGTCACTTTTACTAATATTAGGGTTTTAAGGCCCATTAAAACATTTTTATGCACATGAAACTCTAAATTAACTAATTATGTGCAAAGTTCATCCTTTTTTATCTTAATGTACCTTTTTACAATTAAGAGGTTAATATCAACTTTTATCATCCATTAAACCCTACTAAACACATTAATCATCTCAAAGTAGGGTTTCTTAATCTTTAATTCATTAAAGTTGATAACTTACACTACTTTTTGTATTGCAAGAGGAATTACCCTATAAAACCATTTTTAATGAATTCCTTTCATTTTTTGAGCAAAATGCATATATTATTTGCTACCATCGGAGTTACGAATATTAAGATATGAATTTCGCAAAGATTACCTTTTAGGACCAATCAAAAGCTGCCACGTCGCCCTATCTCATGCAACGTTATTCAATTGGAAACATTTCAAAATGACTTCATTGCCCTTGCATAAGTTCCCAGATCTATATACCCCAGAGGGGTAGATCCATCTCAAACCTCCCCGTCATCTTCCAGCTCGAGAACCCTAGGCGGCCGTCAGCAGTAGTTGGTCGTGGGGTTGTTTCCATCTCTCTAAGGCCAAAAACTCACCGGAACTTAGTGCCCTACCTCCATCCCTTGGGTTGTAGGTAGGGCGGTTGTTCGGGCCTGCTTGGTTCCGCAACTCATGGCTGACCTGCAGCCATACATTGGTTGTTGCGCAAGCTCCAGAGCACGGGGAAGATGACTGCGCTCCTCTGTGGTGTCGTGGAAGCATCAGATCTCCATCGTAACCTCTTCACGGATCCTGGTTGCTCTGGGGTAGCACTCTTTCCCTTGGTTAGGGTTGATGGATGAAAACAAAAAGAAGGAGGGAGATGAGTGCTCAGGATTCTCCTGGACTTGGCCAAGGGCTCTACCCTTATATAGGGGAGGGTTATTGAATCCCTAGGGCGTCTATCCACAGAATAACAAGTCCCTTCTTCAAAAGGAAAACAAGTTCCTTAGTTACGAAGCATTCTCTCTCACTTTTTTAAAACCTTGGTAACCCGTATGCTTTGTTTATTAGGAAATTCGAGAATTATCTCTTTTTATCTTCCTTGTGCTTGGCTTTAAACCCTTTGTCATGAAATTATATTTTTCTTAAAGCAAATAACATCACTTTTTGATATCATCAAAAAGTCATTAATGATGTATCACATTATCCTCTTATTTTGTTTTATTTGCCTTTTCTCTTTCTTTTTCTTCATTAGGACTCCTTGGATCCCAAGGAACTCTAATATTTTGAAATTCCTTTATAAGGATACTTATATCCTTCTAGATGCATCTATATTCTTTTTTTTGTAAAGGCACTACTGAAAAAGGTTACATAGGGTGATCGCGGATAAAGGGAAAAGAGCAGGACTCTAGGTCCTGGAGATACAAATGGTCTAGAAAGTCCGGACAGCTATCCCACCATCCTTCTCGCTCTGGTTTTTTGAGGTGTCACTTGGACAGTTGATCAGTAAGCTTGTTCTGATCACGATGCATATAGCTAATGTCTGAGGCGTCCCGATGAAGCAAACGTTGGATGGTCAGCACCTGGAGCCGATGTTTAATGGGAGTCCGACACTTTCTGGTAACCCACTCCACTACATTGTTGGATTCACTAAACACATATAATGAGACAAGTTTCTTTCAGCAGCAAACCTCAGGCCATCGAGGATGGCCCTCAGTTCCCCATCCATAGGGTCTTTGCCTGAATGTTTACATGTGCGTCCCTCAATCCACCACCCGGTTATATCCCAAAGAACCATGCTGGTGGCTTTAAAGTTTTTGGAAGCATTTACTGTCGTGTTGACGTGCAAGATTGCTGAGGGGTTGTGAGACGAAAGGGCCATGGGAGAAGGTCGAGGACTTCTATTCTTGATATTCATCAGCTTGCTGAACACAATGTTAGTCATGGCCCACCTTGTCCGTGCATTGGACTCGAGCACCATAGGGGTATATCTGCGGCCCTCAAAGATTGAGAGATTATGATTCCTCCATAACCACCAGCAGGTGATTGCAAAAAGTTGTGCCCAGTCTTCTGTTTGGCGCATGCGTAAAAGATTGTAGTCCAGCCAATCCTTGGTGCAGCTTTGAAGGAAGAATGTGGTGGCAGCATTGGGTATGATGCGCAGCCAGACTTTCTTGGCCTCTGAACAGTCTCGCAGGGCATGCAGGACTGTCTCCTTCTCAAAACAGTATCTGGAGCAGCTTGGGTCGTCGGTAAGCTTGCGTTTGAAGCGCAGAGTGTTGGTGAAGAGCCGCTAATGGAAAATAAGCCAAATGTTAACTTTCATACGCTATTGGATCTTCATATTCCATAACGTAGCTAGGAGTTTGGGTTGATCGCCAACAGGCATATTTGAGATACAGGCATAAGCAGAGCTGGATGTGTAGTCTCCATTCGTGGAATGCAACCAGGTTCTACCATCATCACCATAGTCTGGATGAGGTGTTGGCATGCTAATGATATCTTGGATGGATTCAGTAGTGAACCAAGCATTCAAGAAATCTTCATCCCAGGAACCATCATCCATTACCAGGCTTGCCACCTGCAAGTCCCGGATCTCTTCAGGAATGGATATCCCAGACTTAAGGGAAGGTGTGAAGCCCTCACCAACCCAGGCGTCGGACCAGACGGAGGTATGAAGCCCGAAGGAAAGTTCCATTCTGGAGTTGGATTTGATAAAAGGCATCGCAGCGCTGATGCACCTCCAGATATGAGAACCCAAGACTTTCCTTCCTTGGGGCCTTGGGTATTTTGCAGCCAGCAGTTGTACCCAAGGGACCTATCTATGCCTCACAAAATCCCAAGCTAATTTCATGACAAGAGAAAGGTTGAATTCTCTGGCTTTCTTGATCCCCAGGCTTCCATGAGAGAGGGGTTTTGTGACATGTTTCCAAGCAACCAGGTGGGATCCTTTTGTCTTGGTGGAACCCATCCATAAAAAGTTTCTCATCAGCTGGTCAATGCGATCAGTAATGGAGAAAGGCAGCTGAACCATCTGCATTGTATAGCAGGATTGAGAGATAAGAACAGATTTAGTAAGTGTTACTCTTCCTGCGAGTGATAGAAATATGTTCTTCTAGGAGGAGATTTGTTGATGGAGTTTATCATAGAGATACTGGTAGTGAGATTTACTCTTTCTTTTGTGGAGAATAGGAACTCCCAGGTGGTGGCCTAGATTGTCAGTTTCCTTGATTCTCAGGCGATGGCATATCTGAGAGCAAAGGGTGCGTGGGGTGTTATGCGAGAAGAAGACCGAGGATTTCTCATGAGATAGAAATTGTCCAGAAGCTTTATTGAATTGCTTGAGACAAAGGTTGATAATCGTGGCTTGCCTCATCAAAGCTTCCCCAAAGAGGACGATGTCGTCCGCGAAGCTAATATGGGAGATAGGTATCTTCTTCCTGGTTAACCGTAGCGGCTTCCAAGAGCCCTTGTTGATTTCTTCCGTAATGAGCTGGCTGAACCTCTCAAGGCAGAGCACAAAGATGTATGGCGAGAGTGGATCACCTTGCTTAATGCCACATGAAGGTTTGAAAGAGCCAACTGACTCCCCGTTCTAAAGGATAGACGTATTTCCCGATTTGATTAGGCTCATGATAACGTTTATGATATTCTTGGGAATTTTCATTTGGTTGAGGGTATCTTCAATTAAGGACCAGCTTAATTTGTCAAATGCTTTCATGAGATCTAATTTGATAGCCATCGTGTGCTTTCTGGCTTGTCTGGACTCCATGGAGTGCACAAGTTCTAGTACAAGAACTATATTGTCACCTATCCGTCTCTTAAGGACAAAGCTCGATTGGAAGGGGGAGACCCAACTATTCATATAAGGCTTGATTCTGGATGCAATGATCTTAGATATTAATTTGGTACAGACGTTATTAAGAGATATCGGCCTAAGTTGGGAGCATGATTTCGGTGCCGCCACTTTAGGGATGAGGATGAGAGTGGAGTCTGTAGAACTTTGCATGAGAGGGAGACCAGTGAAAGTATCAATGATGAAATTGCATATCTGGCTCTTAAGAAGGGGCCAATTTTTCTGGATGAAGGACGCATCAATGTCGTATGGGCCTGGAGCCTTGAGCGGTGCCATGGCTAGTAGGTTCAACCATATCTCTTCTGCCGAGGGTGCTTGGCCAATCTGCTCGACAGCAGATGCATTAAGTAGAGGGAAAGAACCTATGAAAAGCTCACTAGCTTGTTGGCGAACCAGGGGGTCTGATTCTTGGTACACATTCAAGAAGAAGGAAAGGACCATGTTCTTTAGATGATCTTCATTTTCAATCCAACAACCATTGGAGTCTTTCAGCTTCACAATCTTGTTATGATGTCTCCTGGATTTGATAAGAGATTGAAAATATCTATTGTTGAGATCTCCTAATTTAATCCAGTCACAATGTGCTTTATGCTGCCATTCTATCTCCTCTTGTCTTAAGATGTGGTCGAGTTCGACTTGGAGAGAGACCGTTTCATTAGCTAATAGCTGGCTATGACCCAGTTCCAACTGGAACTGGTTCCATTTGATCTTGTCGCCTAGCTGCTCCTTCCTACAGTGGCGTTTGTGGGTTTCTTGCTTATCCCAGGTTGCTGCCTTGATGAGGAATTCGGTGCAAGCTTGGTGAAGAGGAACCTGAGAGTCCCAGTTTGCTGATAGGAAGTGCTTGAAGTCTACCATCTCTTCCCATCTTGTGTGTGCCTTTAAGTGGGTCGGGTCTCGTCGTTTGTGGGATTTACGAGAAAGAAGGAGAGGCGCATGGTCTGAGTTGTTACGCTCAAGGACCTGAATCGGGAGCGAGTGAGAGTCCTCGAGCCATAGGTCATTGCCCAGGGCCCGATCTAATCTTTCGTGGAGCAAACCACGGTGGAAGGTGGTGCATGTTCCATTGAAGCCAAGGTCTGAGAGCTTGCACTGGGTCGTTGTGTCGATGAACTCTCTGCTACTAGCTTTGTCAAAGAACAAGCTGTCAAATTTCTCCGATTGATACATGACCGTGTTGAAGTCTCCAATTACCACCCATGGTTCAATGATGGTGGAAGACATAACCGAGAGGTGGTGCCACAAGAAGCATCGACTGCTCTTCGTAGTGCCTCCATATACAAATGTGCAGAGAAGTTTCCGATCAATCTGGCAGTGGATGAATTGTTTATGGGAAGTGATGACTTCAAGGCTAACACTAGCCTTCTAGAGAACCCAAATACCTCCCGCGAACCCTACTAATTCAACACGATGAGAGTGAGGGAAACCCAATTTCTTAATGATAGAAATAGCTTTAGCACCACTACACCGGGTCTCGTAAAGTCTGATGATTGAAACACCATATTTCCGGATGAGTTCTTTGATAGTGTTCTGGGTATCGTCGTCACAAATACCCTGAACATTATAGCTTATGAGATTCATTTATCACTTTCGACTAAGGTAGAGCTTCCCATAGCATGTGCCTCCTTTTCCAAATCTGGGAGTAGAGAAGTTTTCCCTCATTTACGAGTCGAAGCTCTCCCTGGATCGCCTGCATGCATAACCTTTCAATTCCTTAAGTGAATGTTCGGTGACCCCTTGGCTGGACTTCTATATTTGGTGTAGTTTGCCGAGGGTTGCCACCAGTCCCGACGTTGAAGGAGGTCATTACGGAGGGGTGCTCCTGGGTGCCCCTTCCTGGAAATACCTCGTCTCCAGATGGTTTAGCGACGGTGTGATCAGGGTCTTTGTGGTTTCCCTGTGAGGGGTTAACGGGGGGAGGCACGTCATCTATTTGTGGGTCCTTCTCCATGAAGTTAACGGCCTTATTTTGCTTGTGTTTATATTCATTCTTTCTCATTATCTTGTTTATTTCTTATTAAAATATCGATTTTTGAAGATTTCTCTTTATCTTTCTTTTTATTTTCCTCATTGGCATTTAACATTAGGAATCCTTTGGATACGAAATTCCACCAAGGATAACTCAATTATACCTCTTTTCACTTATTTTCCACATTTTATCATTGTTTTCAATTTCTTTCTTAATAAAGAAATACTTAATTGGTCTTTTCTTTTCTTGGTGTATTATATTTGCAACTTTGGACTCCTTGGGACCCAAGGAACCCAAGAGGCACGAAATCCACCTTTGAATTATATTCTTTTTCCTTTTAGAGGTTTCTACATTTTTATTTTCTCCATTTCTTATTAATAATGGAGTTCCTTTTGTCTTTTCCTTGTTATTGGGCCCAATAGCCAATAAAGCCCATAAAATAACCAACAAGGCTATTGTAAACGAAACTCATTTATTCAAAACAAATTATATCATTATTTGTTCCAATATCTTTAATAGGATAAATTACATTTCTCACCCAAAAGTTCGGGTTGTAACTTCCTTCCCCTCTTATAAGAATTTTGTCCTCAAAATTCCATCAAGAAATCAAACAATTCTGGATAAAACTTTTCCGTGTCCATCATTGGCCTCTATGTTGCTTTACCTTATCCATGGCGCTTCCAAAGAACCTTTATCATCACATAATCTTTTCTCTAAGTTCTTTCACCTTGGCATCAATAAACCTCACAAGTGACTCAGGTCATTTCAGCCTCCGTTGGGGCTCACTAGGTTCATTTCTCTGCACATGGCCCGGGTACCTCACATAGTGCTCTAAATTGGACACATGGAATTCATCACACATCATATTATCTTGAGGGGTAAGGGAAAACTTAACCTTCTCCACCAAACCATGTCAAAAGAACCCATGCATCGGGGACTCAGCTCTCTTATCTATAACTTAGAGGGGTCAGGTTTTCATGTCACATATTCCCCCACAGTGAACTGCATGTCAGTCTACTTTGCATCAGCTTACAACTCATGTCGTCTCTGGGCTCCTTTCATCCATTGCATGATCAAAGCAACTTCATCTGCACACACTGTGGTCCTTTCTTGACCTTCGCGAGGTCCCTTCACCAACATCATCTTAATGAAGTGGTGACTGACACAACCTCCCTTACAGAGCTTCTTTACATCCTGATACAGGCTATGGTGGTCATCATCACATCTTACAGAGAATAAGAACTGTCTCTCTGTATCACCCTGAATGAGCACACATGCCCTCATCAGACCCTCTAGTCTGGATCGTACTAACCATTAGTTAGGGTGATAAACTGTACTAGCATCAAGTTCTTCATGCATCTACTCCCACCTTATAGAAGTGAACCTTTAAGTTATACTCAAGAATCTTTGAACTCACATCCTCGTGTAGTTGAACTATCTCTCTCATATAGTTCAATCAGATCTGTCTCTTGACAATATTCTTTCTTTTTCATTTCATCTAGGTAAGGAGATCCACCATAACCCATATTGCATCTTGACCTTCCTTGGTCTAAGGGAGACTTACCACAACATCCATAGTGATGAACTCTCATTCCCTCTCGGGGACTCTTTATCCTCTATATCAATACACAGGGTTACTGGTGTTCGTCCTTCACCTCCTGGCTTGCATGGCAACATACCACATGCAACTTCATCTTAGGCATCCAAAGTACCACTATCACTTATTATCTTGGTAGTACCATAGTATATCATGATCTTAAATCATGATCTCCCGTATTGTCATGATTCCTTAAGATCAATTCCTCAGAAACCCTAAACCACTCTGATCAGGGTTTCATCACCTTCCTTTTCAGAGAAGTGCATCTGAGGTTTTACAACCACCCTTTAAAAAACTAACTTGTTAAACATATCTTTTTACATCTGAGTGTTAGCCAAACTTATCTCTTTTCCAACTGAGGGTTAACCTAACAACCTCTTCTAGCCTCCATCTAAACTAGGCAGCTGTATCTCATCCAGGGCATCCATTACCACTTCACATCCTTAGGTGTTAGGTAACATTGAAGACATACACCTCCATGTATTTCACTTATTACCTCATCTCAGCTCTAAATCTATCTTCATCAAGAAAACTCTGAGCATATTCTCTTGGTTTTTTTAACTCAAACTTGTATAACTCATAGCTCATGATAAAACATCCTCATAAGATGACTACCTTGTTTCTCTTAATTTTTGTAAACCATCCATGTATCATGCACTCCACCAGGGTATGTTATCATCTCTATCCTCATACCTCAAGGCAATGTTCCAACTCACATCACCTTTTATCCTTGGTGTATGGCATGTGTATTGTCCTATCTCTCACTCCCATAATAAGAGGAAATAAGCATTTGGCTGCAGTCCAAATATAGAGTTCTTCTTGTTCCAAGAGTAGAGATGGTACATCCCACCTTTCCAGTACACCTTTAAATCTAAGTTGAAACGTGCCACATATGTCTCTACATCACAATCATCTCGATATCAAAGTTACTTCCATGGAAAACTGGTCTCGAACCTACTTGGGTCCACACACATTCCTTGGTCATCTCCTCTAGGTCTGTAGGGTGCTAGAACTTTTGGGGTCTTCCCTCTTCCCTTATGCATCCAGAGAGTGCCCTACACATCTGCCCTTTGGGTCCCATGAGTTCATGAAGGTGATCAATCTCCTAATCCATGGCCCTTAGACAATAGTAGTTGTTACCTCCCGACCCTATGGTCATGTGCAACTGGAGAATTAGGCAACTCCTAATTCCATCGGTCTTATCCCTACTTGACCCTAGGATAGACTTAGGATTCTATTATAGTACAGATCCAGCTTAGAACCTTACCCAAGCCTTCATCATCTCTCTCTCTCTGCATTCATGGGCTGACTTTCATCCTTTCATAGGGGTCATGGCGACATGCCTACCTTGATCAGGCCCCCATATTGGTTACCTCCATGGTAACACATCCATATGCACTTAGAGATGGTAGTCTATGGGTCTACAGGTTCATTCTCATACCATGTACTTTTCACTTAGCTTCTCAAGATCCTATGAGACCTCTTTAGGTTTCCTCAAAACCAACAGAAACTGGTGTACACCTTACAAAAGGGTCCCCCTCCCAGGATGGGAGGAAACTATCTCTTGACAACAAGGTCACAAACATCCTTAGGGTTTACATCCATATGAGCATGCTTAACCAAGCTACCACTAAGGCATAAGAGACCACCTACTAAACCATGCTAGTTCATACTTGTTCTCTTTCCTTAATGCTGGATCAAGATCATACCTTCCCATGTCATCAACTTATCTGTGAGGGGTTCATCAAACATACCTTAAACTTAAGGGGTTTCCTTTTCCTCTAAACATGAGGAGTATCATGCTCAAATCTTATCATGGTCATTGGGTACACCACTTCCCCTCTTAGGCCTAGGAACCCTAGGTTCACTCCTCTGATTTCCAACTATCTGCTCAACCTCTTAACCAAAAACCAAACATATACAAGGTATGACATGCACTTCCTGTCATCCTTTTACTCGAGAAACACTTTAGAGTTGAGCCCTCCTAAAGGACAAACAACAAGGTACAAGGCCTCACAACATGTTACTAAGCCTCTCCAGGTCTAAGGAACTCTTCATCTCATCTATACCATAAGTACAGAGGTACCAACAGACTCATCCTATCACTAGGGTTTGGTTCCTCTCATGGAAACCAAGACATCATCAGCCTCCAGGGATCAAGCATGAGGCAACCACAAACATCCACTTAGGTCGCATCATCCTCAACTCCCCACTTTTCCTCATATCTCAGAGTCTAGGCTTACAACCTTCTTGCTTGGATCCTACTCCCTCTCTCTAGAGCTAACTCCACAAACAAACTCACTACTAGAGGTCCTCTCTCCATGATGGATCAAGCTCACAAGCATACCCCTACCTAGGTGAAGCCTATGTTCAACTTATGTTTTCTCAAGATTATCCATATCTCTTTATGCTTACCTTACAAGCTATCCATCATACTCTCCTAGCCAGGGTTTTAGCCTACTGTCAGTACTACTGACGTACTATGTGCTTACTAAGCCATGCTCATATAAGTCCATAAGGTTTCTATAGGTTCTTCTCTAACCTCATCATTGAAGGAGTTATCCTTCACTCTAACATGCACGACCCTTCCCAAGGTTGGGTTGCCAAAGGTACTCGGTCATCCAACTTCTCATGGCTCATATGGCATCTAAGGCATGTCTATCCAAACACCTGGTCTACCATGACATCTAAATCATCATGTCATCTCTCTCTCTAACCTTCACTTTAGGGTTAGGGTTAACATCATCCTCAGAGGATGTTCCAGGTCTCTACTTGTAATGGAGATCTCTACCTCCATGAGTAACTCTCATTACTTATCCTCCTGACAAGAAGGTCTAGCCTCAAGTCTCTCCTGAGGGTATGACAACTTATGTCATACGACCTAAGCATGTATCTATTCTTTTATGCTTAATCTATTAAGCTTATGTCCATGACATCTTATTTACATGCTTTTTTATTAATTTGGCGGATGATTCCTCTAACCTTATCATACCTCAAGAGGGTGAGGAAAAGAGAGAAAACCCTAATCCTAATAATCATTAACAGCATTTGAGTTGAGAAGGGATGAATAAGATGAGAGAGTCCTACCGGTATATTATTTTGAGTCAAATCCTATGACATCGGCCAGGCAATCACACTAATTTGGGAGTCCTTGTATTCTGACTAGCGGTGCGAAGGAAAATCTTGCCAGCCCCCAGACGTGATCCTTTTCTAGACACCTCTATCTTTTGGAAATTCCTCTAATAACTCCCTTGGGTTCTACAGAATTTGTAAAATTTAATCATTATTAAAGATTCAATGAGGAACATATGCTCTGATACCAAAGGTAACGACCCCGCCTCCCAGTAACCCCCAATTAAGGGAGACTAAGAGGTCAGAGTCGTTATCCCAATTTTCGAATCAAAGGTTCAACAAATAATCAATAATAATTATCAAATTCTACTAAACTAAACTGAAAGGTTGTAATAAAATTTAACTTTGCATACCTTTTTCAAAAGCTTGGATATCTACTTCTATCCACATGGAGTCTATCCTAACTAATCCTCCTTTGAACTTTAATTCATATTTAATTCCACATATGCCACTTTACTGTTTGTTCTTTTCACTTGTACCTAAAACGCCGACAAACAAAACGCCGGTCAGCATAAAGCCGGTATGTGGGGGAAACAATAATTGTGTAATTAATAACAACATATTGCAGTCAAACAACCAACTTTACGTTTTAAATATAATTGTGCGATACTCACATATCCTATCCTCTGTGTTGTCCCTGCAGTGGACCTGGATGCTACCTTCCTTATGGTAGATCCCCATTAAACCCCTCATGATCCTACCTAACACGTGAATCAGTTTCTAGGGTTGAGTCACATGGCACTACCCGTAGGTAGCCCACTCCTTAACTCATGGCGTGCTATAGAGTCTCATGGAACTACACGTGGGTAGCCCAATTTCTAACTCATGATAGACTAGACCTTGCTCTAGGTTACTCTTTTTAGCCTTTGCAAAGCCACAAAGCAGGACCCAGATCTAAGCCAATTATATATATATAGTGATAATCATAGTCACTCTATAGTTGCATGAAATAAAAGTCATCAAAGTAGTAGTTTTTAGGCAACCGATAACACGTTCATGAATCACCGTGAAACTAAAGCGATTATCCATAAGCAAAACCACATACCTATCAGGCTGATTTGAGACAGAATAATCCAATCAAGAAATCCAAATAGGCAAGCAAGCACATTTTGAGATCCTGAAATATGCATACAATTTTCTATTATTAAACATGCCATCAAGATCTACTAAACCTAGCTCGCTTCCTAGGGTTTCTAGCCCACTTTTAGGGTTTCCATTGCAATTAGGGTTTCCTCTCATCTTTCACTATTTTAAACCCTAATTATCTCATCCATTCTTCTCAAAAGATATTAAGGTTACCTTTTAACAACATATAACCTTATTTTCATATTAAAGGCATCATTATCCATCAATTAATCCCATTAAGCCTCTTTTACATTAAAACTACCATTTTTATCCTTTTAATCCATGACAAGTTCATTATGCTCATTTATCATCTTCAGTTCCTTTCGGATTAACAACTTCTAGTTCATTATAATCTAATTCACATACGAACTCATTAATTCCACCTTTATCTATTATAAAACCCTAATTACTATATTAATGGTATTTATCCACAATTAGGAACTTTTATACTCAAAATAGCTTAGAATTATCATATCTCAACTTTATTCATGATTTTGAATAATTAAAACCATTATGAGTCACTTTTACTAATATTAGGGTTTCAAGGCCCATTAAAGCATTTTTATGCACAGGAAACTCTAAATTAACTAATTATGTGCAAAGTTCATCCTTTTTTATCTTAATGTACCTTTTTACAATTAATAGGTTAATATCAACTTTTATCATCCATTAAACCCTACTAAACACATTAATCGTCTCAAAATAGGTTTTCTTAATCTTTAATTCATTAAAGTTGATAACTTACACTACTTTTCGAATTGCAGGAGGAATTACCCACTAAAACCATTTTTAATGAATTCCTCTCGTTTTTCTGAGAAAAATGCATATATTATTTGCTACCATAGGAATTACGAATATTTAGATATGAATTTCGTAAAGATTACCTTTTAGGACCAATCAGAAGATGCCACGTCGCCCTATCTCATGCAACGTTGTTCAATTGGAAACATTTCGAAATGACTTCATTCCCTTGCTTAAGTTCCCAGATCTATATACCCCATTGGGGTAGATCCGTCCAAAACCTCCCCGTCGTCTTCCAGCTCGGGAACCCTAGGCGGCCGTCAGCAACAGTTGGTCGCGGGGTTGTTTCCATCTCTCCAAGGTCGGAAACTCACCAGAACTCGACGCCCTACCTCCGCCGTTCCTCTGCGCATAGGGAGGTACCCCTTGGGTTGTAGGTAGGGTGGTTGTTCAGGCCTTCTTGGTTCCACAACTCATGGCTGACATGGAGCCATACATTAGATGTTTCGCAAGCTCCAGAGCACAGGGAAGATGACTGCGCTCCTCTATGGTGTCGTGGAAGCGTCAAGTCTTCATCGTAACCTCTTCACGGCTCCTAGTTGCTCTGGGGTAGCACTCTTTCCCTTGGTTAGGGTTGATGGACGAAAATAAGAAGAAGGAGGGAGAAGAGTGCTCAGGATTCTCCTGGACTTGGACAAGGGCTCTACCCTTATATAGGGGAGGGTTATTAAAGCCCTAGGGCATCTATCCATGGAATAACAAGTCCCTTCTTCAAAAGGAAAACAAGTTCCTTAATTAGGAAGAATTCTCTCTCTTTTTTAAAAAACCTTGGTAACCCATATGCTTTGTTTATTAGGAAATTCGAGAATTGTCTCTTTTTATCTTCCTTGTGCTTGGCTTTAAACCCTTTGTCACGAAATTATATTTTTCTTAAAGCAAATAACATCACTTTTTGATATTATTAAAAAGTCATTAATGATGTATCACATTATCCTCTTAATTTATTGTATTTGCATTTTCTCTTTCTTTTTCTTCATTGGGACTCCTTGGATCCCAAGGAACTCTAATATTTTGAAATTCCTTTATAAGGATACTTATTATCCTTCTAGATGCATCTATATTCATTCTTTCTCATTATCTTGTTTATTTCTTATTAAAATATCTCTTTTTGAGGATTTATCTTTATCTTTGTTTTTATTTTCCTCATTGGCATTCCATTTAACATTAGGAATCCTTTGGATACGAAATTCCACCAAGGATAACTCAATTATACCTCTTTTCACTTATTTTCCACATTTTATCATTATTTTCAATTTCTTTCAAAATAAAGAAATACTTAATTGGTCTTTTCTTTTCTTGGTGTATTATCTTTGAAACTTTGGACTCCTTGGGACCCAAGGAAGCCAAGAGGCACTAAATCCACCTTTGGATTATATTCTTTTGCCTTCTAGAGGTTTCTACATTTTTCTTTTCTCCATTTCTTATTAATAATGGAGTTCCTTTTGTCTTTTCCTTGTTATTGGGCCCAATAGCAAATAAAGCCCACAAAGTAACCAACAAGGCTATTGTAAACGAAAATCATTTATTTAAAACAAATTATATCATTACTTGTTCCAATATCTTTAATATGAGAAATTACATTTCTCACCCAAAAGAACCCAAAAGTTGGGGTTATAACATATTTCTTATCTATTGTGAGGGTTGTTGTTCACCCTTCTGCTTCTCACTTTGCTTTTCCTCATCCTCTCCAATGATCATTTTCTTCCTTTAGACTTTCCTTGGTTCAGCGACCATGATAGGTTTCTTCATCTCTTCCTTTTTCCCACACTAATGTGTACCATGACTAAAGGCTCAGCAATTGTTGTAGTTGACTGAAATATGACCATATTCGATAGTCACTGGAATATTCTCTATGCCCTTCACATTGAGCCAAACCCCTTTTAGTTTGGTACTATCAACCTCTAACTCCATGAGCACTCGTGGTTCATTACCTTTGAGAGATTAGTCGTCGATATGAAGCACTCTCCCTACTCCAGTCGCGATCGTTGTAGCGGCCCCCTGGTTCATGATCTCCTAATCGACATGAGCGTCATCCATGTCTGAATCATTTGGAAGATGTCTTTGTGGAGTTCATCTCCATGTGGGTAATGCTTCACGATCACTAGTTGTTTATCAAACTATCGGGGCCTCCTGGAAAGCAAAGCCTCCTTGTTCGTCGTTGTAGAGAAGCGTACAAGGAAGATGCATTGTTGTGGTATAGGAGCTTGAAGGTCCCTTTTGGTTTCTAGGTTCGCCTCACCCAGGCTTGAATATAATGGCAAAACAACCTCTTTCTGAGTGTATACACCATGATCATGTATTCCCATAAGTTCTTCATCCATTCAAACTCATCTTCTTCTAGATCGACGTGAATCACCCCATTTGAAACCCTGGGTTTTAGGAACTCCAACTCGTTGATCTATTTCTTGTCAGTTGCTTTATGATTTTATTCCATGCCACACCTCATCGACTAGTTGTGGCTTCCTCCTTAGAACCCTAATCGATTGGGTATGTAAGGAGTGGGATTTCAGAGGGGAACCACTCCCTACTAGAAATAAAAAGGCAACATCCCTTGAACCAAATGCCACATAAAAATTTTAACCAAAGGGATGATAATTGATTCATTCAACATATATGTATCATAACACAAAAAAGTAACACCGGAAGAGAAATACATCTAACTATTACAAAGCTTGATATCTTGATACATCACTACACCACACATGGGTGAGTCAAAGGAAAACTATCTTAACAAATAAGGATCTAGCTGAGGATCATCTAACCACCTCTTTCAAGTCTCCCAAAAGCTCAACTACAAAGGTTGTTGTCCAAGTCTACCTTGCTTATCCTCTCCTTGATCTAAACCTGTGGATGAAAGTATACCCCACCAAAAAGGAGATGAAAATGAAACATCAGCAAAAGATGGTATGTCCATACTAAAAGAAAATTGAGCAATATATGAAATAAGGACATCTGAGTATAAAAGGCTTCCCATAGAAGAGTAAAGATCTACCCAAGTGGGCATAAAAGAAAAGAAGTCAAAACCATGATAATAAGAGAAAAAGATAATTTCAAAGCATCCATGTGTTTCACCTGTGATAAAACTAGATAATATAAACATGTAGGTAGGAAATAACACATCTACCAAAAATGTGGGGTCAGCGGGAACTGTATACATCCACTCTAAATATGGGGTGGTAGGGTCCCAAGTAGGAATTGAACATCTGCCCAAATATATAAATATGCAGGAATTTAACATATGCATTCATATGTGAGAATTTAACATCCATATAAAAACACATGCAACATTATACTAGTAGTCACCACATGATGCATAACAAAAGATAAGCAAGAATATAAGAGATTAAGAGTATAAGAGAACTAGAAGGATGAGAACATCCATCCAAATACCATCACATAATGTGCCATATACACATCCACTACTATGGTGGGAAAAGAAGCATGTATCATCAAATAAGTCTAACATGCACAAATCATAAGAGAGAGTCTAAAAGGATATCCATGATCACAAGATCAATAACAAATAAGGTAGTTCACATGAACCATGATTTTCAAAAGAAACGACATTGTGTATAGGCTAATGTTCATAGGACTAAGAGAATGATAAAGATAGGTTATTACTCAATATAGAAGAATAGGAGATGCAAAACATACCTCTCTTCAGAGTCTACTCTATCCAAATCCTAGTCTAGGTCCAAGCCTACGCATCCAAAGAACCTATTAGCATATATGTAGATTCTAGGTCAATTTTACATTGATTATTCAAACCCTAAAAACTACTTTTTTCTTTACATGTGATTTAGGTTATAAAAACTATGCCATATTTTAGGTTACCTTTTCCTGAGTCCAAAACATATTTTATCATATTTTTCTGACTTATTTATATTTAGTTATGTATTTCACAAGTTATTATATATTTAGATATATTTCTTAAAATCACATATTTCCAAGATTAGATTTGAGCAACAAAATTGATACCATTATATAGCCCTTATTTTTTTATTTCAAAACATATTTTATTTCATTTTTCAAAGTTACGAATAAATTACTACGAATTTTTGAAAACCAACCAATCACAAAATTCCACATCAGCAAAACCCTACGAGAGAGAAAGAGAGAAGAGCGGGCTCAGCCCTACCGACTTGTCCCAATCGGAAGTCGTCGTGTCAATGGGTCAAAGCTTGATCGCAAAGACAATTATGCCCCTGGTGAAAACAAAAACGAATAAGGAAGCGAGGGATAGAACTGGAAAAGCATAGAGGAATTTCATCCCCTTCCTCAGCCAAGCAATGGACAACGAGCAACATGCTATTGTTCACGAATGGATTTGGGTGAATTCGTGTTCATTAATGACTTGAGAAACTAGAAGAGTAGGAAGCAAGAGAAGAAGATGGCAAACTTACTGCTAGGTGGAATTGAGCCGAGGAGACGAGAAGAAGAAGCATTGCTCGCCACAAACCCAAGCCTAAATCTCAATCACCGGGGGCAAAACATGCTATGTGCAAAGGAATTGAGATGAGAGGAGAGTTGTTGAGGAGCCGAGGAAGGCTGGGGTAGAGCTATTTATAGGTGGGGGTTCGATTTAGGGTTCATAGGTTGGGAGGTTCGAGAAGCTTTAGATGAAATTTGGGAAAATCCTCCATTGGAAATAGAAACACACGAGTAAGGTATAGTTTGGTGTGGAATCTGATAAGGAATGTGTAGGAGAAGGAATTTTGATCGAAGATGAAGTAGAGAGTGAGAAAATCCAGATTTTCCAGCTGCCCCAAAAGCAACTGGTTTCCCTTTCTCGGCTTGGCTAGGAGACAAATCTTGACCCATATGATCAAGGGGTGAATGAATCTCGACCGTACAATCATGTCAAAAAAGGAAAATAATAACTCATGACCGATTAAATTGGGAAAATCTCATTCAAAATGAATTCAAATAAAGTGGATATTTACATATTATTACCTTTTTCTCTTTCTTTTTTTGAGGGTTCAAACCTTACACAAATTAAGTGAAATTTTGCACAGAGGCTAATTGAGGCATGCAGATTTTGATTATAAAATTAGATTTGCCTTTTGAGAACTTTAGATGTGTTAAATAAATCAAATCCTATTTTCTCTTTCCCCATGCATTAATGACTTTAAGATTCTCCAAGTTTTATGAAACTTCACCTGCAAGTCATAATTAATGTGTTGGATATGAATTTGTTACATATTGGAAAGGTTTGTACATTTATTTAATATTTTGAAGGTTCTACACACTTTCTCTCTCCTAATTTCATATTTCAATCAAACATCTTCCAAATTGGATGAAAATTCACCCTAAGGCTATATTTATTATGTAGATTATGAATCCAAGATTATTTTCCTCTTTTGGGGTCATTTATTATTTTATTTGATATTTTGGAGAAAACACAGATCTTTTCTATCCAAAATAAATTAATTTAATTATTATAACGTGAATAATTTGAAACTTGACTCCCAAAGTAATTGGGACCCAAGGAATACAATATTTAACTTAGATTTCACTTTTGGGGTTTCCTTTAATGATTTATGACACAATTAATATTTGTGGCTATTAATATCACATTATTACTTAGGGTACCATATTATTTCACTATTATCAGTATTTCTCATCCATTTATGTTCCATAGCTTAATATTATTACCAAAAGAATTATGTGTGATTGCTTGCATGGAATTTTATAAAATTCATTATTATCTCATGTGACATATTTTATTCATCTATTATTGTCTTAAGACTAATGTGAGAACATTAGGTTACATTAGGGTGATTTATGCATGCATTAGCTCATTAAAGTTATACTAAACATCTTTTTGGTCTAACCTCAACCTTGTTTGTCTATGCTCAAATGGTCAAAGATCTAGGGTAGGATTTGAGATCTAGTATGTTACAGGATCCTTCTCTACTCCTTCCATCTCCTGCATTCTAGGGTTAGGATCCATGGAAGCATCGTTGTGGCTATTTACTAGGAGATTGGGGTGGGGTTGCGGTTGGGTGGAGGGGTGTGGGTGGGTGGACGTCATCAACCGGAGTGGTCGAGGGCATTGGCACCATGCCCCCAGGCTACCCGGAGATTGCCCAAGCAATTTCCCAGAGAGACAACCCTAAGAGATGTGTGTTTGTGTGTGTGTTTGGCACATTAAACATGATCGTTTTATAAAAATTTTATGGAATCTTTTTGGTATGGAGAGGTAAGCATAGCAACATGTTATTTTCAATGAGACTTGATTTACACAATTATTAACTTATAATAATGATGATAAAGCATAATCATCTTGTATTTTCCTCTTATTTTACATGCATTTCATTAATATTTTATCATGTCATCACTTAGTACTTCATTCATGTTTTGGTTAAAAAAGGAATGATATCGGTCTATGTCTAGTTTGTGTCTACTAAGACAACATAGTTTGTGAAATACATCATAGTATTTTGTGTCTACTAAGACACACACCTTGTTCGTATCTACATACACAATAGTTACAAGAAATTTAGATAGACAAATCACGTGCCATTGATGACATGGCACATCACACATCAAGCCTTGGCAAGTTGAAGTGCCAATCTGATAAGTGTACACATGGTTTCCCAAGCTCTAACCTTTATGGAGGGATTGCAACATGGTTTGTTGGTCAACTGAGACATATTTTTGGCAGTTTCAAACTTAGTGAGCATAGGTAACGCATCACGTCACCTATTTTCTAGGTAGGAATTGTAAATAAATGTCTCTTGATGACAAAAGGGCATGTCACTCATTTGGCAACCTATCTTTGAACTCTTATAAAGATCTTCTCACCCCCTAAAATGAGGAGAACTCAGAAAGAGTTATATTGGTGAAACATTCACCGTTTGGACTAATGACAAAAATTTCTATTGTAAGGAAGAAAAAGAAGGCCCAAGCATTTAAAGTTTCTTATGTTTTGTAGTGGAATTTTTTGGGAGAAGTTGTTGCATCAACAAGGGTGATATCTTTAGGAGGTATATTCCAAAATAAATACTTAGAGGAGATTTGGGTCATTTATTGTTCTTCACTTTCTCTTTTACTTGTTGTTTCTCTAATGTATTCAGCATTGTTATTCGAAAGTTTTGATTTTATCTATGAGTATGAGTAAGTCGACACATTGAAAGAGTGGGTAGCAATCTACTCTCTCCTCACTTTTAATTTTGTGAACGAATTTATCATTAATCTATGTTATGTTGGTGTCCATTCTCTTAGTTTTGTCGTATTGGAGTACTTTCTAAGGTGATATTTTGGTTAGCCACTAAAGCTTTTTGTTTGCGTATTTATGGTTGAAACTTAGAGGAGATTTCACAATTATATTGTGGGATGATAATATGGGACAATATATCATTGAAGTACACTACAGACTGACAAGATATTATGGTTGTGATGAATTTCTCAATTCAATGAGAACTAGGTGAAGTTAAAGTCAAGACTCAGAGAATATACTACTATTGTTTGTACTCATCAAGATGATGAGAATATACCAACAATGTTTTTCACAGAGTCAGAGCGGGGTGGAGAGCCTAGTGACCACATGTTTCCAAAATATGATCTGTGCAAGTTAATGTGATTTCTCTATTTTCATAGTTTGTAGTTGCATCGTGCATGAAACAGTTACCGCTTTCACTCGCTAGGTGGATGACCTATAAGTCATATGACATTGTGACCCATACTATTGTGGGTCGAATTGTGTTGCTTCTAATCTTAATTTAGTTGCAAGCATACAATAGTCACATCACTTTTCATCATTTGATGAGATGAGATAAACCATGGAGTTTTACTAACCAATATGTTACATTGATTGTGTAGCGTTATTGTAACTTTAAATATCTCATATAGTTGATATGCTCAAACACAATTGTATATCATATGCTTTTTGCAAAAGGAATAAAAATCGTGAGGAGAAGCACTTTCTTGAACCTAGAAAAAGCATAGAGACGATGTCTATAGCATCAGATAGATGTAACATTTAAGTTTACACATACACAAAATAAGACGAATTGAAACAACACCAAACTCGTTTCCTTATTTGTTTGCTTTTTGCTTCCAGACTTGTTTTGAGTCTTTTGTTTTTTGCTATCGTTTGCATATCAGTAGATAAGAGATCGACATTTGAACATATGAAGTGCATATCATGGATGGCCACCGTGTGAAAAGTGCAAAGGTGGCCCAGTGTGACCGAGAGTGGACGTGCAAGGAACAAAGTTATGAAAAGGCATAAAAGAACATGTTTTAGGCATGTGTAGGAAGGCCTGGCATTCCATAACAGGTCTTTGATTGGGTATCCTAGGGATGCAATTATTAGTTACATCTAGAACTCCTTTTTGGATTAGTAGGGAGCATGACTTGCCCAATGATGTGAAGTAGTTGTTTGAAAGCGAGAGGTTGGCCAATTTACCAAGATGGAAGAGCGAGTCTGGTACCTCACCGTAGAGAAGATTATCGGCAAGGTTGAGTTGTTGGACGTTGGAAAGACACCCAAATGAGTTAGGGATTGGACCAGAGAGGTGGTTCTTTCCAGCATCAAACACTGTGGCTTTAGATAAGAGGCCAATTTGGTAGGGAAGGCATCCAGAGAGGTGATTGTTTAGGAAGAGGACTTCTTCGAGTGTATTGGCTGCGTTTCCTATGCTGTGGGGGATGGGACCCGTGAAGCCATTGTTAGCAAGCGTAAGGTACTTGGTCTTGGTGGCACCAAGTGTCAGTGGAAGAAGATTGGCAAATAAGTTGTTGTTCAATAAGATGACTGCAACTTTTAGGAGAAAGATAGGTGGTGGCACAGAGCCAAAGAAGGAATTGTAACGAAGGTCTAGGAAAGCAAGCTGTCGAATTTTGATTATTGAAGCCGTTGGGAAGGGACCTGTTAGCTGGTTGTTGCTGAGATCAAGCTCGTAAAGGAATGGGAGGGAGGTGAGATCAGGGACATTCCCACAGAAGTTGTTAGTATTGGCATGGAAGATGGCGAGGTCAGGTAGCTTGCCAACGAACCCAGTGATTGTGGGTGCACCCAATTGGTAGCCATTGAAATCAACGGAAGCTATTGTAGGGGTAGTGGGTGAGTTAGGTGGGTTGTCACAGGCGAAACCTATGTACTCACAGGGCTTAGGGCCGACCCATGAGGCAGTGATTCCAAATGGATCGCTAGTGATTGTGTTTTTGAATTCTTGGATGACTAGGTAGGCTTGGTATTGCTTGTCGTTGGGGAAATCATTAGCCCCTTTTTGGTTTGGGACTGGCTTTATGCAAGCTTGCCTGGCTTGGATGGGTTTAGGCCTGCTGGAGTCTGATTCTGTTTGGCAAACCAGTCTCATTCTGGGGGGCTGGACTCGTTTCAGACTCATTTCAAGCTGATTCTGTTTGACTGTGCAGGCTGGGTTTAGTCTGATTCTGTTTGGCAACTGTAGACAGGATTAGCTGAATCTGTCCTATTCTCACAGAACTGTTGTTAGAAATGTGGCCTTGTGACGCTGTTTTTAACAGAAGTTTTTAAAAAAAAAGTAAATTAAAAATAACTTAATTGTTATCTATATCACTTTGGTTTAAGAACTCTCATTTTGTTGTTGAGATGTGAGTCAGGCGTGTTACCCTTTTGTGGGGTGTTTATGTGGGTGTTTTGGTTGTTTCATTGAGGTTGAATATGCCTAACATGCTGTGTTTAATACCCCAAGATATGAGGTAACCCCGTCAGACCAAGAAACACGTTTGAAAAATAGCCAAACATGAACATCATTTTTAAAGTAAAACAGATTCAGCTACATTCGATAAATATAAATTGTCTTATTGGGCAGGCACCCATAACAAGCCTGTAATGCTATATAAACAAAATAAAGATAATACACAAAACAAAAAAACTAATAATTGTTTGTTGATGCAATAGATTCAACATCAGTTTCTTCATCACTAGCCGAGTCATAAGTAGATGATATATAACCCTCTGGTCTCGGGTAAATATACCTAAGCAATTCAGAGTTGTCCCCATCACTACGAATCCACAAATAAAAGCTTGTAGGGCGAGTGTCGTCCTTGGGTTTTGGTTGTAGGGTCACGGTCCATTCTAGTTTGGCTTTTAGTCTGTCCAACATTTCAGCCCAACCTTCATCCATGATTAAATATTTACCTTTCTTATTCCATATTCTTTCTTCAGGTGTAGACCACCTGATCTGTACATCAAAGTTGATTCTGCCTACCCCCACCATAGCATAGCCAGGAGTTATCTTAAATGGCTCGCACATCCAAGTTAGGGGAAGGGAGATGCATCTCATAAACTCCATGTTTGAGAGATCATACTCCTTTACAGGGAAACGAGATCCCATGTTACCTATAATAAACAAGAAGAACAAGAACAACAAGAAGATAAGAAGAAGAACAGAAGAAGAAAAATAACACGAAGATAAGAAGAACAAAAATAACAAGAAGATAAGAAGAACAAAAATAACAAGAAGAACAAAAATAACTGTTATGTTCACCTAAGTTCACTACTATCATGTATTAGGTTTATTATCATTCTATGATTTTGCCTCCATCCAAGCCTCTGTCGTATACACTCTATCAACACACCTTCCGAAATCATATTGGGTTCTCATCCTACCTCTGAGATCCATATCATGCTCTGAACACCACACAAAATGAGGAGGCGTCGAATGACTAAGCATATTAGTTAATATGTAAGTTCCAAACAACAGAGCATGGCATATCCGTTTTCAAAAAACAATCAACAACACTTAACACGGGAACTTCCAAACAACAAAAATAAAATGGAAAACCGATGACGCGAATGAAAGGTATGGCCGCCATTCGACGTTACGGTGTCGTCGGGGGTGAAGGAGTATTCAACAGAAGCCTACATTGTTCCTCCAATTCTTCTACGTAGCGTTCTAGATACTCATGCTCATACTTTTTGTTGGTGTAAACATCATGGTGGTTGTGATGAATTTCAACAAAATCTTTCAAGTTCATTGTCTGACCCCACAATGACTTGCACTCGAGCGTGAGTAACGCAATCTCAGCTTTCAGAGAATCAATTGTAGGACTGAGATCGATTGCCCAGCGAAAGTATCTGCATCGATCTTTTCCCTAAAAAATATTATGAAGTTTACATAAATGACAATGAATGTGTAACGTACACAGTGACTACATAATATGTGTGTACAAGCGCACCTCGCGAGAAGGACATATGTAATACATTTCACCTGGTCTTTCACTGAGAATTCCAAAGTCATACAACCCTACATCGTCAGTGTTAAGTCGCAAGCCTGCCTCTAACCCACAGTGACACCGCACAACTTCAGTTGTATTAATAGACATCTACACCATGCATTTGAATCAGTCAAATGATTTATGGTAATGAAGTTAGATTGAAAATCAAAACAATAACATACAAGACAGACCCCATTGTTTGTTAAATCTATTACAGATAAACTTATGTTATGAATGTTGGACAAACATCAATGATGTTATACATCTATGATGTATTGTAACCGTCCTCATTGGAAGTGTTGTCGTCGCTAGTTATGTGAAGACGTTGGTGAAGATATTGGGACCGCGATCGTAGATCTGTAATTTCTACTTGTAGCCTATCAGTGTCTGCTCTGCTGGAACAGACAAAGGCACACTGGGAAGACCATAGTTGACGTTCACTGCATGCATATGCAAGTTGTGAAAGCATTGCAGCCCTAACGGCGGTTAGTGTGGCAATTGTGGGTACAACCCGTTGCGCGGGAAACCTCATATGACATCTATTTTGATTTTGAACCCTACCGCACGTAAAATATGGCATGTGTGGGTTCTTGTCTTCAAAACGTCCGTTTTGTGCATCCTTGGCATCCATATATATGCGTACAGTGGATTGAAGGCTGCATTGACAACGAGGCATTTCGTTCTCCATTTGAAGACAACCTATATTGACACAATGTGACGATTCTGATCAGGTTCGAAATAAACAATTTGAGAATCAATCTATTACAGATACTCTACTAACGAGTTTCCCAAATGAGATTAGCAATGGATTCACGTAACACTTCGCCCTCCCTTGAATCGGCCTGAGTTGAACCTTGACCTGAACTCGGGGGAACGGCGGCTGGGGGAATAGCAGATGATGAATTCTCATCTGGGAGTTCATCCATTATGGTGTCGCCGTCATTTTTCCGTCAGATGAAATTGTGTAGGATACAACAAGCAAGTACGATGCGACACTGCGAATGAATAGTATATGTCGGCCCCTTCTTAAGGTATGCAAACCGTCTCTTCAGCACCCCAAATGCTCTTTCTACAATATTACGTAGTTGAGCATGTCTGTGGTTGAACATCTCTTTCTTGTTGGTGTAGGCATGTCTGTTTCCTCGGTACTCAGCAATATGGTATGCTGTGTTGCGATAGGGTGCAAGAAATTCACGAGTGTTGGCATACCCTGCATCTACTAGGTAAAACTTCCCCGGCGGAACTGTAAACCCGCTATGGGTCCTTGCCGATTGCAGGACCCTTTGGTCGGCAGCCGACCCCTCCCACCCAGTGAGGACATATGTAAACTCCATGGAGAAGTCTACTACAGCCATGACATTGAGAGAGACATTCCCTTTTCTATCACGGTATCGATTTTGTTTGTCTCTGCTGACCAAGACAGGGATGTGTGTTCCGTCAATAGCCCCTATGGCATTCTATAAACCAAAAATAATGTTGTAAACATACAGAATGTTTGAAAATTAATTAAATTTATTAGGGGGTTAACTATTACCTTGAAGTATGGGTAGAACCTTGCGTTATGTAAAATGCGAGTATGTGTTGTTGTGCATGTAGTTGTGGTTTACATGACAATGTAGTCATGGGTCAACGCACAAACATCGTCTAAGACTTCGTTGAACTTTCTGCTAATGGTCTCACCGGAGTGAATGTAGTCCTCCGCCAAAGCACGATTTGTGTGTCCATGGCCAACCATCTGCAGGAAATAGCATACGGCCTCAACTGAGGTGACGCCTCTAGTACCTCGCAACAAGCCACGACTCTCAAGCTTGTCGACAAAGGTCATTATAGTTTGTGGACGCATCCGGTATAGGTCATAAGCCCTTTGTTCGTGACCGGTCAATATTTCTAAGACCTTTATGTGGCCACTCCTGATGCTAACTGACCTAGGGATACAAGGTGGTGTGGAGGCATCAGCGTCTACTGCGTCCATGATTGAGTATGCAATAGAGTCGGCAATTAAATCACCAATGTGAATCACTGGCCACAACAAGGTATCTAATAAAAGGTTGTTGAGCATGTCTTGTGTTTGCGGTTGGTCATTGCCAGACATGATGCCTACATGTACAATGAAAACAACTACATAATAATTGCTACAACATAAGACAATCCAATTAACGTGCGAAAAATAAATTATTACAACACTCAATCAAATGAAATTGTACGGATATGTAATGTGTGTGTGGAAAGTAAATTATTACAACAGTCAATGAAATATAAATGTTTGGACGGAAAATAATTAACATCAAATGCATACGAAATAACCCATGCAATTATGTTCCCGATGGGCCAGCATCACTGGATGAAGGAAGCCACATCGGTGGCACGCCTGGGAAGTTGGGTGGTGGGATAAATGGTGGCTGAGACGATGTGCCTAGGAAGTTGGGTGAAGAGGAAGACGACATAAATGGTGGGTGAGACGACGTGCTGTTGAAGTTGGGTGAAGGGAATGGTTGCGGAGACGGGAAATAATATGAAGGCATTGGAGGTACATATGTGGCAAAACCGAATTGTGACCTTTCACAAAGGTCGTTTAACCACAAGGTTATCTTTGCAGGGGTGTTTTTGAGGCTAAGGTAGATGTTGCGGTTGGTAGAGTCCTTGATGGCGTTCACAAGTGTAGTAAAAACAGCGGTGGGGGCATCAGGGAAATTGGCATTAAAATGTTCTAAAATGTTTGACAACTCTTCTTTTTCATAGGCTTTGGTCATCATGGATGTGCCTAACTCGTGAACCTTTATGTAAACCTGTGTGAACTCAGCCAGAACTTCATTGGAAAGACTACAACGCTCTTGCGGCGTTGATTGGCGTCACCTGTGCGTATGGGTAGAAGGACTCCTGCCCCCAACTGACGGGTTATCCGTTCCCACAGGACGCGCGCTTTCACCCTCACTTTGCCCGGTAGTTGCGGGTACGCTACGCTCGTCTGGTACGCTACGCTCGTCTGTTGTCGAGTGTGTGTACATGGGTGTATCAGGCAAGCCTAGGTCGACACTTACATCATCCTCAGACGCAACATCTGCAGGAATCTGAGTGTCCTCCGAAGACATTGCATGGTGTCCTCTAGCAATGTTCCTCCCCGCCATTAGCTCTATGTCGTAGTAGTGGGGAAACGGGCGCCTAAGCAACCTAGTCAGGTCCCTGTCTGCCTACGCTTTAAAAAAAATGTGTATTAAGATAATCATGTTTACATGTACAGTTACAATTTGTTAGGATAAAAGTTATGTATAGTGTGCGTACCGCAATGGCCTCTTTCCACTCAGGGGTGTCCGGTACAATGGGCTTGTGCCTTTCTTCATCCCATCCAATGCCACTCTTGTTGGTCAAACCCTTCAAATGGACGTAGTCCTTTTTAAGGTTCTTCCAGCGACATCTTATTTGGTCTAACTTAAACACGGCGCCAACCCTATTATTGACATCAGAAGTTATTTCCCTCCAAGAGTCCCTAGTAAAATTACCATCAATACACCTGCCTAGGTCATATTGTCTACACAATGCTGTCACCACAGCGGCATCATACTCTCTTGTCCATACCATACGGTTGTTAGGGTCGACGGGAGGCATACTCGTGTAGTTGCTGCAATATTTGATGACATAATCAGTGTAAATGTTTAATACAATTCAGTCACAACAGAAACTATTTATGAAGGGAATGTCCCTGATTTATAAAATGAATCTGGTCAGTCCCTGATATCAATGAATGAGAATGGACCTGGTTTTGGGTCAGCAGAGACAAACAAAATGGACCCAAATTCAGCTATTGCTTGTTTATAAAATGAATCTGGTCAGTCCCTGATTTATGAATGAATGAGAATGGACCTGGTACCACATGTATGTGAACTGGTATAGACCCAAAACCTTGCTACGGTTCTAGTACTTATTCAGTTGAAGTCATAGAAGGAAATACAGCAATAAATGAACTGAACCATGAACAATCAGAAATTATCTGAATGACATAAGTATGTGAACAATCATACTTCTAATACAATTATCAATGACTGCAAAGTATGTAATGAAACTTGATTGACAAATGAAAGAGACCCATGTTCAGGTGTATATGTACCTATCGGGAAGCAAACCCCATTAGGGAACAGTCTAAATCCAACTCATGAGCATAGTTTGGAAAACAACTAGGCTATAACTGAACTAGACATACATAATTTCATCATGATTGAATGTTCAGGATGATGAGATCAAACTGACCCAAATTAAGAAAAGTGTGGCATGTAACAAAGTGGTGGCGTCAATTACATAATGAAGAAGTAAACTATGTGTTTGACAATCAAAGAGATATGTAAGTTGGAATCAGAGGTATAATAACATTGTCATATTATTATTGTGTGACTCATTGTCACTTATCAGGCTTCCTACATTACTAACTCCACCTCTATAAAATATGGTCACCTACTATGTGTCATTATTTCTAGCACATGATCATTTAAAATTAAAATTGTCTCACTTCTATATAATCTGGTACCGGTTTACAAAACGGGTTTCTCCAAGACCACCTGTTGGCTCATAGAATTTCTTCATATTGGTAGAACTATAATTTTATCTGACCCCACTTTAACTTTACCAGCTGCACAATGTGAGATAGAATGATGTAACAAGTTGTTGCATAATATCTACTTAATCTTCTTCAAAAAGATCACTATAAGTCGTATAACTCTATATTTTTTCTTACTTTAATCGCTTGAATGAGTTCTCTCAACATGCCGTTTGTTCATGTGATACTTGTCATCTACATATGTGCAAAGAAATGTATATTTCTGACTGTTAACCATACAAACTATGAAAGATACTTAAAACACAACACAATAATCTTGTTATTTGTTAGTATGACTGTCTGTTTATAATGATCAATAAACTTATGAACAACTCTGGTCACACAAATATACTGTATCTCCCCATGTCTCTCACTTAACACATATATACTAATGTGAAATTATTTCATATGAAATTGGAAATGAATGAACAATACATTTCAACTATATAAGTTTATTTTAGGAACTATTCCACCCCTTACTGTCACTTGAGTTTGCACTATTACTAGTACAATTAAGTTTATTATGTAGACAGCCACGCCTACTATGCAACTCATGTATATCTGTAAGGAGCCTTGTAGTGTCTGATTTTGTAGAAGTAAGGTGATTGGAAAATGCACTATAAGGAGCTAAGGGCATATTTAGCAGCATACTTCTATAATCCCAGAAAATTAAACATGGGAAGGATTTTTAAGCAGTATAGCAATTATAGCCGATATGTGCATGATTGAAATCGAGATTCTGGATTGTCGAGTATGCTCTAGTGTGTAAAATAAAGATATGATACTCACTAATATTAATCTTTAAACAAATAGTATTAATGTTACATGTCTTTTCTCCATCCAAGGCAGTATCTTGGGTGCATTTGTTTTGATCACAGCTATAAATCTCAAAGTGAGGGCCATGTCGAGTACCAAAAAATAAAGAACCAAAAAATAGGATTCTTCACCATGAAGAGAAAGTGATCTTATAAAAAAATGAAACCACAATGTGTTTGTGAATGAGAATGCATTCAACTTCTATTGAGAAACCCATGGCATTTTGAGAAAAGTCAAACAAAATTTGTTTGCTATGATTTTAGGCATGTATATAGTTTGATTCATTTTTTTTCACTCTGTTTTTTCTTACTCTTGTGTAATTAGATATGTGAAACAAGATGGGCCTACAATGATACAACCATATATAGAAGGAAAAGAAAAACCAGAAATGTTACTTTTGATAGTTGGAATAGTATCAATCTCTACACAGGCAAACTATATCACATTATACACTATCATGATTCAAGGAGATCCCAATTTAGTGAGTGATGATAGTAATCACTAGGTGGGTGTACAAACCAAGCTTAAAACTACACTAATTCTAGTGGTTGAGTGTTTTCCTAACCGAACATGTTGCTGACAAGTTGTAGGTGAACAAAAAAGTGTTGCCAAATTTGGTCCAAAGTAAGAAACTACTTGCATATTAAAAAGTAAGTCAATTTTTATAATGGTATTAGCCTGAGTTTGAGGACAGTATTGATGATATTTAATTAAAATACCTAATATAGTTTGACAATAAAATATTATTTGCATATACACAAAATGGACAATCTTATTATTTGAACAAAAAGAAACATGTTTTGAATAAGATACAGTTGTATACAAAATAGAATCATAATTAAGATATACACAGTATGTTAAAAGCATGTTTACTAACAATTCAGACACTGATTAAAATCTCTGGTTGATCTAAGAATTTTTAGTCCAATCTTGCCCATACTACCTATCCAAATTAGAAGAAGCTCAATAATCGAGTAAGGGTCACATTTATACCCACCACTAACAAGACCAGGGGAGTTGAATAGTAAACCTCCATGCATGGAACTCATCATCCAATGATCAAAAGTGCCCTATATTTGGTGGTTTGAGTTACCTTTATTATAATTTTGAAATAATAATCTAATATGTGGTTATTTAAGTAACAAAGTGATGTTTGCATATAACTATATAATGTTTATGACATACATCTTATAGATTCCTATTTTTAGTATATTATATTTAATCTATTTAAATTTTAACAAATACTAGAAATACAAGCATACACATTATATAGTAAATTTTCTTCTCTTACCATTGGAAACAAAATAGAAACACACTAGGGATTCAATTTTCTTAAGTAATAACCTTTTACTTACATATTCATATGTAATAGAACCGACAATATAAATAAGCCTGTACTCGAACTCCTTAAAACTCAACATTTCTACAAGCATTCACAACAATCCAATTTGAACATAAGATTTGAGTAAAAGATTGAGCAGTTCTGCTCATACAGTGCAAACAGATCACTAATTAGCTAATCAGGAGCATGTGTCCTGATATATAGAAGGTAATATACAGAGAAGCTAAACAATGCACTATAAGGAGCTAAGGGCATATTTGGCAGCATACTTCTATAATCCCAGAAAATTAAACATGGGAAGGATTATTAAGCAGTATAGCAAGTATAGCTGATATGTGCATGATTGAAATCGAGATTCTGGACTAGAATAATTTTTGAGTTCATTCATACAGGTCCTAAGGTATTTTCTATCATCATCACCACAGTAGCTTTGAGGCTCACGTTTTGTCAATTCATTCAAGCTGGCTCCTTGCAGCCTTTTTGACAATGGAAGTCGAAGATACCATTTTGTCCCAGAAATTAGTGTAATTACGAGGTACTCTAAAGTAGTCTATCATCATCACCTTGATACTTTGAAATGTTACTGAAAAGCAGGTCGACAGAGACCATGCTACAGACCACATCAGTTCAGAGACCATGCTCGTCCAGAGCATCAAACCAATAACAAATATGTTTTGTGCAGAGTAAACAACGGGAAAGGGAAAAGCATCAAACCAATAACAAATATGTTCTGTGCCCTAAAACTGTACATGTTTCCATAAAGAACATCATTTCACAAATGTTTTACTACTTAATTCGACATTGCCCTATTCCACATTGTGCCCTAAAACCGAAATAACCCTATTCAACATTGTGCCCTAAAACCGAAATAACTCTCTACCCTAGACAGAGATCAACCTGAGCAGAATCTCTCCTTGGAGTGACGACGGAAGCGGCGGAAGCTGGGCACAAGCGTCGACCTGGGAAGCGCCGGCAGACCACGAGCAAGCAGCAACGATCTTCTGCGGAAGTCCAGCACCTCGCAACACTTGGACGAACAAGCTTGTGTAGAAGTCCAGCACCTCGCAGCACCACACCGCCAATTTAAAGCCACAACACTGACTAGGGTTTCGGGTTCCTCTTCTGTGCCGCCTACTCCTTCCTCTGTAGACGACTTGACCATGCTTTTGACCACCCTAGCTCGGCGGTGGCAGGTGGCAGGAAGCAGCTATGCCGAAGGTAGCTGCGTCGGGAGCAGATGCCTCGCATTTACTTCAGTGGCTGCTTCGCCAGGAAGAGGGAGGGAAGACGTCGCGAGGGACGAAGCGAGAGACGCGAGACGCGAGTCGGGGTAATCTCAAACCGGGTTTGAGATTCCAAACCTGCCTCTACCTGTATTGCGTCAAGCTCGAAAATGGGACTGACTAAACCCAAAACGGGGTCCGAACCAGTCTCATTGCCAAACGGAAACACAGCCCGAGCCGGACTGGTTTGGGCCTACGTGTCGCTACGCGACAGCACCCAAACCCGGTCCAGGCCATTTCCAAACAGGGGCTTAGGGCCTAGTGGAGGACTAGGAGTTGTTGGAGTTGGGGTTGGCTGAGCTGGAGTTGGAGGAGTTGGGGTTGGCTGAGCTGGAGCTGGTGGAGTTGGGGTTGGTTGTGGGGGTGTAGGTGTAATTGGAGGATTAGGCACTGGAGGTGGTGGGGAAGGAACTGGTGGAGCAGGAGAGGGGGTCACTGGTGGGGGTGGTTCCGGTGCTACTATTGGCGGTGGTGGAGAGTAAATTGGCGGTGGTGGCGAAGATATGACTTCTGGTGGTGGTGGTGGTGAATAGATGGGTGGCGGCGGAGGCGGGCTTGAGACGGGTGGTGGCGGTGGTGAATAGACCGGTGGCGGCGGAGGCGGGCTTGTGACTGGTGGTGGTGGTGGTGGTGGTGAATAGACCGGTGGAGGAGGAGGCGGTGGTGGCTTTTCTTTACACTCTAAATATTTGGTACAAGCCGAGGAACAGTAAACGTAGTCCCAGTCTACGTTACCATCGCCGTCTACTAACCCAGGCGCATCGTTACGGTCGGCTCCTGGTGGTAATTTGGTCAGTGGATCTGACACAACTCCATTGCAGTTGCAGCAAAAACCTGGATGCAGTATATAAACCGTGGGGGATGTCCCATTGCCTTGGATAATGGTAACGGTGGTATAACCATCGGTAATGACGGTTGTGTTTCGCCCCTCAGCGTCGACGTAACTGGTGCTGTTGCGGTTAGGGCTTGAGTTGGTAACCGGAGAAGTGGTACCTTCTCCAAACGGTGAAGAGGTACCGCTGGTTGAACTAGGAGAACCGCCTTCACTGATAGGAGCTCTGGCGCCGGCACCTTCACTGCTGGGTGCTTCAGCTGCACTGCCAACCCCTCCAGTGGTTGTAGTGCTCCCCTCACCACTGCCCCCGGTGGTTATACCCGTTCCTGCAACTGCACTGCTAGCAGGCGCGGATGCAACCGCTGCAAGAGCACCACTACCAGCAGGAGCAGGTGTACCCCCTGAAGCATCAGCACTGCCAGCAGGCGGCGCACCATCAGCAGCAACACCACTGCCAGAAGATGCACCGCCAGCTTCGCCCACTCCGCTCCCAGCAGTGCTGCTAGAAGGCCCCCCTGCGGCACCTCCACCCCCACCTGCAGCGCCACTGCTAGGCGTCACTGGCCCAACATCAGTGCTATTGCTGCTTTGACAATTTGAAATGGCGACTAAAGAGAGGAATAGTACAAGTAGGAAGAGCCAGGAGGAGGTCAAACCCGACGCCAATCTAAAGCCAGAGCAGGCAGTACATGAGACGGCCATCTTTTAACCTCTAATGCATCGATCTCTACTACAAGAGAGAAGCTATAAACCCACAATGTATGCCGATGAACACTTCCAATGTACCTACATTTCTCATATATACAAGCTAAACATGGGGCCGAGACAACGTTTGTGGTTTGCATTTCGAGGAGTCTCTTCCCAATTTCTCCATAAACTAAGTACTTCATGCTTCTCATGTCAAGATTGGCATAAATGTAAACGCACTTCCATCGGACAGCTATAATGTTGTAAACTATTCATCGTACAGTACAATGTCCTGAACCCTGTACGCTAAAAGGTGGAACTCCGTTAAATCCAAGTCTCTGAACCAAAGGTCCAACGTACGAAGACGGTGATCTCTCTTCAATACGTCAGTGAATCACGGAAGGAAATGTTAGTGGCTCGCATCATTGGATAGATGTCTATTGACAATATTGGAATATCGGAATTAGAGAGACATCATGCTTCACATGTCCTTGATTTATCACCACTATAATCTGATGTCTGCCCAATGGCTTGAAATACGTGCAAACATGCATTCAAGAAACTCAATTACGGACAACGGTACATGAACATAGTTGATGGCAACAATATCACATTTGTCAAACAATGTGTCAGCCCAACTAAACAATGTGACCAGCTTACATAATTAGTTGTCTTACCCAGCCAATATAATTCAGCAAACAAGATTTCCCTATACCTTATTTTTACAACTGTTTTAACGTATATATATTGCTTATCATTAAACTTAGCATCAAGTCATTCTAGGTCACGATGCCACCTACTTTGTTAGGGCTTTTCCGTACTCATTTTAATTGGCTTCTAAATTTAGAACTCCAATATGCCATCCTCTACTGTTGGGTCTCTCCTTAAGGTGAGTTTGTTGGCCCTCTCTTTGCCTCATAGAGCATATGTGCACTATTTAGTGACTAGACATATACTTGTCATTGTAGTTGTTGATATCCTACCAATATACCACTGACTGCTTACCATTGTTGTGCATCAAGGTGACTCATTGACCCTCTCTCCTCCATGGGAGAGCATATTCGGTATCCGTCATTCATTTAAAGACATCCCTGACATGCCACGATTGAACAAGACGGCTAACATGCCATAGATGCATGTCAATTGTCGACCATTACCCCATGAGAGTGCCTCATTACTTTATCTTGTGTTTTGTCTTCTACAATAAGGTAAACATAAAAAATAGATCAATGGTATGATCTCAATGGCCTCCCTTGGTCCCTATTTATAGGCATTTATTCCATTAAGTTACAAATAGATTCTAATTATAACTTCTATTATGATTCACTTGCTCCTTAACCCCCCCTGATTCGCATGAAAGAAACCATTTACTTGGGTCTACATTCAGCATTGCTACCCACACCTCTTTTGCATATGGGCAGTCCCTCAAAGCGTGAGTGGGTGTTTCCTCTGCATTCTTGTATCGCTCACACATGTTTGTAGTCATTTTGTGTTGTACTCTTCTATTATTAGTGAGAAGTGCTTCATGCATAGCAAGCCAGGAAAACATCTTTACCTTGTTCGGGACCTTGACTTGCCATAATTTGTCCCACTCTCTAGCAATCTGTAGAGGTTTCTGATCACCTGTTGGATACTCTGGAGGGCACAGAATAATCAAGTTTTCAAAACACTATAGTTCCAGTTACCCATCTGGTTCTATGCATAGAGGACGAGGTTCATTTGAACATCCAGTCTTGGAAGAATGATAGTCCATGCCCGACCATGAAATTGAGGGATTGTGCAACCTCATGAGGGGTACATCAAGTTGAATACAGATGCAGTCTGGACCTTTTACTTGATTAAGTGCTTAGAACCTTGCTTTAATATTTTCAGATGGTTTGAGCTTGTTTGAATGATGTTTGTTCTTTATGTGCTTATTTTGGATCAAATTGCAATTTACCCATTTGTAAGATTTATCTTGCAATTTTCCACATCTAGAGTGTTACTTCTCTATCTTGGCTTCATGATAGAGAGTGTGATGTTTTGGGGCACCTTGGTTGAGCCTTGGATGAGTGGTGGTATCACTAGAGGCGATCAGGGTTTCTAGGGTTTTGAGTGTCTCGACCATGTGTGCTTGGCTGGGTGTGTCTCGACCTTGTGGTGGTTTTGGGTGTGTCTCGATCAAGACACCTTCCTTGGGCATGTTTTGTCTCGACCATGTTGGTCTTGGTTCGAGACAATTATCCTTGAGTGGTGGTGATCCTTTTTGTGGCATCCAACTTACAAAAACATGATTTACTTAAGCGGAAGCGAATCATTTGCAGCGGATTACTGAAAATAACTAAAAATTAAAACTTTTTGCAAAGAGATCCAAACATAGGAAATCTCTTTCATTGAGAACCAAAGTATAACATTTACATCCTGGTGCATAAGTACATAACTTGTATCATCTCTTCTCAAGGTTTACAACATCAGCTGCACTATTAACTATATATACAAACAACATAAGAACCTCGAGGCATCAAGCCAAAATCTCATATCGATTCATTAAAACACTAACTATAAATTCCGAGGACCTAAGAGTACAGAGACGACACATAGGACTTTCTAACTATATGACTAGACAGGCAGTATCTCCACCTGAGATATTACCGTTGTCCCCGATGTTGTTGTTGTTCTTCTTCAACTAAAGGGTTTCTGCTTCTTCGTCCACGTTAACCTAATAACATTGGATCCCACGGGGGTGAGACAATTGTAAATTGTCCCAGCGGGAGATACAACTCCCCGCCAAAACATTGTTATAGCAGTTTATTATAATTAAAACTGAGTAGGAGTTCTTATATATTAACAGCAGTATTAAACATTGAGTGAACAGAGTAAAGAAATCTCCTTTCCTAAGGAGAACATTGTATCTACTCATGGTAGATTCATAATTCATACATCTACTTGCAATGAATATAAAGGAATATAAATAACATCTATCAACTAGATATGCATAAAAGAAATGTAACATCAGCCAATGAATTTCTGTATTCAATCCTTAAGCAAACATGTTATACGGCTAATTACATTTTACAAACACACTTATGCCCTGAGGAGATGAGATATACTGCTCATGCTCCAACCGACCACTGCGAAGTCAAAATCAGTACCATACATAGGTCAATAGAAGAGACGGATTTTTATGACCTCATCCTCCTCAGTCAGCGTGAGGACCAACTGCAGGACATCTTGTGTCTCTGCTATATATAGCTTTCCAGGGTATACTGGCAACTTTGCTATCAGAGTTATAGTGGCGTGCCGCACTCTCTTCGTGATCGTGAGATTTCATGTTTATCTCCATCGATTCGGCATTAACATTATTGGGAGATGTGTATGGCATCTAACCCAATCATCGGGAGATTCGTGATACATCCATCCCGGTACATGTAATGAAGGATTGAGAGATTTAATGTTTATCTCACATCATATCCTCCATTAGGGCGTAAGGATATTTGCGCCCATAACCCCCACATACTCAAAAGTATGCCCTCCGGGTTTTCCCGCGGAGCAGCCCATTTCACCATCACCAATTTGCTAACGATGATGGTTCTATGGTCAGGGCTCTACATGATACGATTTCACTTGTTTAATTAAGTACATTAGCATAATCTTGTAGCATCGGTCAAGTTCTCAAACATAACTTATTCAGACAAATGCTATAAAGGAATATATACTATTTTCATCAATCACTTCTCAATCTTTATAAGACATTGGGATCTCAGTCCCTCATTTCATTTCTTTGAAAGTTCACATCCCTCATCAACATTATTATCATACTTATCAGTCTTGGGTATTCATACCCTCAATTCATCACTATCACTATTACCACTTGTTAGGTAACTATTTCCTCCAGGTCCTCAGACCTAGGTAAAACATAATACTTGTTGCACAAGTATCTCACATGGCTCACAAGGTCTATTAAGTGTTTTGTCACCTTTCATTAGGTAACAACTTATTCATGAAACTCATAAGGTTCATGCACATTTTGTCACTTCTACTAAGCAACAACAACATTAGGCACATAAGGCCATTCAACATATTTATTATATGAATGTCATAGCTCAAATCTGGCTATGTTCATCATCTCATGATGTCTACATGATTAATAGACATGATAACAGTCATGTAAATCATTTATCACATTATATAAAACATTAGTAACACCATCATCCTTTATCAGGATTAGGGTTATCTATCAAATAGGGCTTTTCATTCCCTTTACTCAAAATTAGGGTTAGGGTTTCCCATCTTACATTAATTAGGGTTTCATGCTCACATTATTAGTTCAACCCTAATATATTGCTCCACACCTCTAGGAGCATTCAATAATATCATAAGTATTTGCTCATGATCTTTACACCCATCATATATCATTAATGATCATCAATTCAAGGTATGAGTTCATTTCTCATCCTTGTCATGGTATGATTACATCATACTCATTGATTTGGCTTACCCCATTCTCAAGGTATATTAGTCATCATTTATCAATGTACATTGAGTTCATTACATCTTTATTGTAACAATTACATATCACACATTCCATGTGTTTCTTATCCAAGAATATTGGATTAGAGGTTCATCAAGCTAAGTCTACATTGAAATGCAGAATGTGATATCTATCATGTCTTAATGTATCACTTTCTTTTCATTTCCATCTTTCTTAAGTTAATCAACTAACCTTGTATTAAGGTATTTCCCTCTTAATACTTTATCCACTAACTTTTCACTTTCATCATATGGTGCATAGGTCACACATTAGAATTATTCATCTATATTTAATGATATGGACTTATCCAATGATTAGACATTGTTGATATAGGATAAATCATCACCAACCACTTTAGGTATTCCAACCCATAGGATGGTATCCACTCCATTATGTATTATTGCATACATTTCTCCTCCAAGTTTCTTGTCCTCATCTTTGTAAGATGTAAAGGGTTGTTACACATGTATAAAGTTGGATATATATAAAGATCTAGGCATCATCTTGTCTCTTAGATCCTTATTCATTAGAATAACCACATTACCATTCATATGGTTCATCAACCTTACCCTACGTGGTTATAACATTCTCATCTTATTTGATTATATTAGCCACACCCCACTTTAGTATTTTGGCAAATATACCATCACTAGGGTTTCACACATCATAGTCTCATTATGTGGCATCATCCTGGATTGAGTCTTACATCTCCTCATTGCATCAGGGTTCCATATAACATCATTCTAAATTAGGTTTCATATGGCATTATTCTAGATCAGGGTTTCTCATTCCATAACCCACAATTAGGGTTTACTATTCCCATCACATTACCCTAGATTAGGGTTTCTCATAACATCAACCTCAATTAGGGTTTCTTATAACATTAACCTCAATTAGGGTTTCTTATAACATTAACCTCAATTAGGGTTTCTTATAACATTAACCTCAATTAGGGTTTCTTATAACATTAACCTCAATTAGGGTTTCTCATAGATTCACCCTCAATTAGGGTTTCATGATCTCTTTATTAAGGATCATACCCTAATTACTTAATCATTCATGTTGAAGATGTTGAGGCTTATCCATTACATGATTATCATTCATGTAGGAAGTCCTCTCTCTCTCTCATCCTCTATAATATGATATTTACTTTAGACTTGATTAGATTAAATCAACTTAATCTTGAATGAAGAATTGACACTTAATCCATTGTGTCATTACTTTCATGATCATTAGAGATTAATTGTCTAAAGGGTACTAATCACCCTATCTCCTTAAGGGTATAATTAATATAATCACCCTTGGTTCACATCATGAAATGTTCAATTAAACAATTGACCTTTAGTTACTTTGAGTGTTCATACGGTTTGGTTAATTACCTTATAAACGATCTTGGTCACTTGGACCCCAAATGGTCTTGACCAATAAGACCTCAAACGGTCTTTCTAGTAATACCTTCAAAAGGTTTAAGACCGTTTCGATCTCCAAACGGTCTTGAACATACCATGGAAACTATTTTGTAAAGTTGGACCTTGAAACTGTTTGACAAAGTAACATTTGAAACCGATTTCTAAAGTTGGAGTTGAAATTGTTTAGGCCTCAACCGGTTTGGGATCGTTTGGTCCCAAACGGTCTGGAGACTGTTTGGTCCCAAACGGTCTTGAGACCATTTGGACTCAAATGGTCTTGAGACCGTTTGGTCCAAACCTCCTCAAAACCGAATGGACCAAATATGGTCTCCACCAATCAAGTTGATTTAGGGTTTTCAATGTTGATTCCTTCATTAATTGAATCTATGTATCCACTCATCAATTAGACCTAACACCATACTTCAAATGAGCTTAATAGATCATCCTTCAACTGATTTAACCCTCAATTGAACATCAATTAGGGTTTAGTATCAATTGGATCAGGGATTGAAATCGATGAACCTTCAATATTAGTCATTGTATTATTAATTACTTTGAAACTATTGGACCATCATTCAAAATGGACATGACCTGACCTCAAACGGTCTTGAGGTCATTTGGATGACCTCCAAATGTTCTTGAGACCGTTTTCCCATCATATCATCAAAATCCATGACCTCCAATTAGGGTTTGGGTCATTGGATCGATCATCAAATCAGCACTTAATTGCATTTCAATTTGGTATCTCTAGACCTTCCAAAACTCAACCATACTTAACCCTAGACCTCCAAACGGTCTTGGGTGACCCTCAAATGGTCTTGAGACCATTTGGGTGATCCCCAAACGATTTTGAAACCATTTGGGCTAATCAACCCAAAGTTCCAAGTCAATTAATTATGAAATCACCCCTTAACACAATTAGGGTTTGGTGATTGATTGTCCTTCAACTCATGAACCAATTGGAACTAATCAATTATAATTAGTGGGTCATTAACCAACATCATTATCAACAAATCTCCAAATGGTCAACCCTGGTCAACACCTCCAAATGGTTTGAAACCGTTTGCTCTCGTTTGGTTTGGTGAAACCGTTTGCCCTTAAACGGTTTGAAAGTGTTTCCTCTCGTTCGGTTTGGTGAAATTGTTTGCCCTTAAACGGTTTGAAACCGTTTTCTCCCAAACGGTTTGGGAAACCGATTGAGCATCTATTTTGAAACTGTTTGCCTTGGATATTTGGAGAGGTATGTGCTTATCATCCTCAAGCTCTAAACTCACGAAACATGCTGTGGTTTCCATGGTGATTGCATCAATCAACCAAATCAAATTTCGGAAATGTAAAAAGGATCATCAAGTGATAAGGAATTGATTGAAATAACAATATTAAGGGTTCAAGTTATAAAACCCGCCTCCAATTGAGCTCCAAAGCTCCAAGCTCACGGCAAAAATGGTGGATGAAGCTTTTGCAACTCCCCCTAAGCTCGTCCTCAAGCTTTTGGTTGAAAAGACTGGCTAGGGTTGAAGATGGAGTGAAGAAAAGAAGAAATAAATGATTTATTTTCAATTTCCACCATGGAATCAAGGGGAAAAGAGGTCAAGAACCTTACCAACAGGTTGTGGGTCTTCCTCCTGATCCTCCCAAGCTCCTTGGTTGGTTTCCAAGAAAAGAGAAGAGGTGGGTTCTGAAAATGCCTTTGTTTGGGCTAGGAAAGGGTCTTTTTATAAGAAATTCAATGAGAGAGAAAATCTTTTATAAAAGTCTTTTAATTCCAAAATTGTTGCCACCTTCTCCCCCTTGGTTTCTTGTATACAAAGGCATATATATCCCCACCGAGATCCCTTCCATTATCCAAGAATTAAGGGAAAAGAAATTAAGCACCTTAACCCTTATAAAAGGAATATCCCTATTTGAGTGGAAATTCTTTTTCTTATAATAATGGTGAGTGGAGTTTTCACCTTCTTGGGATATTTCGTGGTCCTTGAATAGCTCAAGGTCGTCCACACACATATCAATCCAACCATTCTAATTTTGGTTGAAGGCCCTTCAATTATTTTATTTATTTTTGCATAAAATTGAATTAGGGTTTCAATTAGGCTTAAATCTTGATTATTTTAATATCAAGATTCTCTCTCCTCCAACTTAATTCAAATGAGGCGCCCCTCTCATTTTATTTTCTCTACATGGTGACAAGAAACATTAGGTACCTTATTGAAGTGGTAATTTGCATATTGAACCCTAAGTTTTGGGTAAATTGCACTTTACACCAGAACTAGGTTTAAATGCACAAACATTGTTTTGTTAGCTCTTTCTTGATACCCAGGCTTTCATAAGCTATTCCTCTGCATCATCTTCATTCTCATGATTCCAAACTACTTGAGGAACATTTATCAAGTAACATTTGCAAGTTAACCCCTCAACTTGGGTAATTTGCACTTTAGTCATAAATAAGCAAGCATTGCTTCAACATAAAATAGGACCAAAATTGAAACATAAGTTCTTCTTGAGTCTTAATTACTTTTCACAAGATAAAATGAAAGATATAATTAATTTGATTAAGCAAAACTCCCAGGGTTAAGGCATAACCCAGGTCAAGGATGTTACACTTTTTGTCTCAACCTAGACATGTGCTTTTGGTGTTGTTTCGACCTCTTTGGAGTATCTCAATCAAAACCAAGGTGGTGGTGACCCAAGTGGTTGAGACCGCACCTAGGTTGTATCACCATCTCATGCATCATATTTTAAGTTGTTGTATGTTGGTTTCTTGGGTAGACAAGTGTCCCTTTGGTGCCTTTAGGTGTTGACACATCACCCCTCACCCTACCTCCCACCTCCTTTGTGATATAAACCATCTTCTCTCCATGCAATAGAATTGTTCGGCCCTCTTTCTTCCTAACCCTCTCTTTCTCATCCTTGGAGCCTTGGTGTAGCAACAAGGACTAATTCCTTGGAGCTTTGGTGATAAGATCCCTTGCATGTGGTGATTTTTGCTCATCTTCAACCTTGGTAAGTGTATGCCTTTCTTTTGTGGCTTTTTCCTTGGATCTTCATCTTATTCTCTTTTCTTAGCCATAGACCATGTATCATACATGGTGGTCGTTTTTGAGAGTAAGCTCCTCATTACAAGGGCCATAGGCCATGTTTTCACAAGGTAGTACCCAAGTGATAGGGAGTTTCTTATCTCTTTTTCCCCTTCTTCCTTTGGTTTGGCCTAGGAACCCTGAGCAACCTTTGACCTTGGTACCTTCTCCTTTTGAGATGATATTGTGGCCAAAAGTGGATCCTTTAGTGGATATTCATCATCCTTAGTGATCGTGTGCTTGGAGCTTGTAATCCTTGGAGTTGATCTTCCTTAAGGAGGGTTATATAACACTCTACCCTCTCTATTATTGCACATTCTCTTTACATGCATGTTGTTTCTCTCTCTAAAATGTACCCTGTTTTGCTAGTAGATGATACCATTCTATAGAAGTGTAATGATGGTAGTTCTCATGTTTGGGTTGCTTAAAATCTGAAATTCTAATTTAAGGTACCTAATTTTGGAGATAGATTTGAGATGGTGGTTTTCCTCCTATCTTTTGACCTTGGTGTTGACAACATGTATGAAGTCTGTGTGTCTTGATGTGTCATGGAGTTTTAGTTCTATTTTGGATGAGTTGAATGTGGGTTCCTTCCTCTTGCACAAGATTCCTTCATGGTGGTTTCATGACTCGTGTCCTTTTTAGGGTTTTTAGTGACCTTTTTGCATGAGGTTTTTCCTCCTTGAGGATGGTGGTTTTTACTTGAGGTTATCTTCTATTTTTGTCTTGGATTTTCCTTGATCTTTATGATGGTATTTTTCCATGGGTGGTCTTGGTCGAGACACTCGGGTTCCTTTTTGGGTGTTCGTTCGAGATGCCTTGTGTTTGTCTCGGTCAAGATGGTTGTCTTTGTTTTGTTGTGATGGTCTATTTTGTTCTCGTCTAAGATACCTTGTTCATGGGATGATGGACGTGTTGCTTGCTTGGTCTCAGTCGTGACATGTCACCTTGTACCTTGGGTCGTGACCTAGTTGTGTCTTGGTCGAGACAAGTGGGTGTCACGGTCGTGACACCAAGTTTTGGAGTGGTTGAGACACTGTGCTAGTTGGTGGTTGGGACACCCTGTTAGTAGGTGGTTGAGACATTTTGTTTGATATAACGCCTGTCCTATGGTCGTTTGCGACATGTGGTTTATCTTGGTTGAGATGCTTGCTTGTGCATGGTCGAGACATGCTCTCTTTTTGGGTTGAGACACCATGCCATGTTGCTGTCGCGACACTATGTGGGATGGTGGTCGTGACACTTTTATGGCTTGAGGTCGTGACACTTGGATGGTGTGTGGTCGTGGCATATGTATGGCGCAAAAAAATGATACACATACACATGTATGTGATAGTGATACCTAGTGTTGTTTACATAATGTTCTAATCATGATTAGTTAATTATGTTCTAATTATGATATGCTCCAAGAAAGTGGGAAATGGGTACCTAGGGTTTGGTGATTGAACAAAGCTATAAAATCCTAATCGGCTATACATGTATCCCTAACCCTAATGTTGGGCAATGTGATGTGGTTTCTTCTCTCCCTTGAAGTGGTTATCATATTATGTTGTTTTCTCTCTATTGTTTATGAACCCCTAACCATGCAGGTGATGTGAACTTGAATGCCATAGCTATGTGAATGCTATGATGAATCTTATATTTATACAATATGGTGACAATGCACATTGTTGAGGCATAATGTGATGTGTACAATGCAGGGATTATGTGGTTGGGTCTTATGACCTGATGAAGGCTTGATGCCCATTGTGAGGTGATATCCTCTAGTGTTGTGACTGAGGGATTGATATCCAACAGTGATGTGACATTGGTGATGGTCTTGTGTATGGCAGTGCTACAAGTATCATGTGGTGATGATGTGATTAGTTTATATCTTCTGGAGTTGCACTAATTCCTTATTTATTGTAGAGTTTGTTTTGGCATTGTACATTATAACTTGATTGATGCTAAAAGATACTCAATCGGATTAATTAATCAAGTGAAACCATAATCATATAGGTGCCCTATGCCATAGATCAATTCCAGTGTCTATCTTAGTGTTGGATGGTGAAACGATTCATTCCTACAAGAGACTCAGAGCACATATTTTTTAATATCCAGGGGTGCAAGTCGAGTATCACCTTACGTCCATAATTACAGGTGATGTGAGGCAGCCATGTGTTAGCTTCTCTTCTTGTGATATGGATGGCCATGTGTGAGCCAATCCTTTCTTTTTAGAATGGCCATACGGGAGCCTATTCTTCTAGAATCATACATGTACCAAGGTGGGCTAGGTGTGATTATATATATGGATGGCCATGTGTGAGCTAGTCCTTCAACTTGACAATATGTCATTGACGCAGTTGGATGATATGTCTCTGTGGTGTTTTCTCTTGTGTTGGCCAAGAGGTGTTGAGGAGGTTGTGGATTCTGGCTCTTCCATTGACCTTGTATGGCACCACTTTCGACTTAATAGTGGTTGGTTGGATTTGGGTGGTATGACTCAAATCCTCAAGGTAATTAATAAAAGATGTAATACATCTGTGTAGTATATTTACATAGGGACAAATGTGAATAACATTGGGTGAGCCTTGCCTTCCTTTTGTATAGATTATTAGATAGAAGATATACATGTTCTTCATATTTCTTCTTATCTTATAAGATGTTCTACAATTCAGTTGATATATCTCTTACTACTTCAATAGTATTACCTGGTTAGTACTTTACCTACCTGCTTAGTTATCTGTAGGTTTGTACATCGGTCCAAGCATGGACCGTACCGAACCAGACCGAGACTCGAATAAGCAAAAATTTTGGACTGAGGACTAGACCGAACAAGAATCGATCTGGTCTATGACCGAACAAGAACCGGTCCGGTCCAGGACCAGACTGGAAAATGTATGGACCCAGACTGGGACCGGACTAAGACTGGACTGACTAAAATTCATACTAGTTAAAAAAATATGAAAGAATTATGTATTGACGTGATTAGTAACTTTTTTTCACTACTTTTAGTGAGAAAATTTAGAATCACACCTAATAAACTTTATTTGGATGCTTTTCTATTTTCATATATTTGATGTAACAATCCTTGTTCTCAATTTATATGAATATACATTTATTCATAAGCATGCTACGTTAGGTAATTGTATTTTCTTGAACAATTATTTTTGTACAAAATAACTTTACATATAATGTTATTAATAGTTATCAAACACGTTGATATGAAACGTAAGATATCTACTTAACTCCATTACTTCTTCTCATGTCATATTTTAACAAGTATTTACTTCCAGTCTTAGAGTAATAATATTTCTAATAAGTTATGTATAACTTATTATTTATATATTTCCCATCATGCACTCCATTCCCAAAAACTCTTCATAAACTTTATCATTAATATAAACATTTATTGTCTTTAATTCATAATAATAACATTTTGTTTTATGTTATTCGGTCCAACTTATCCAGACCGGTCTAGACTGATTTTGGACCGGACCGGACTGACGACCAAAATTTTGGAATATAGAAGAGCGATGAGCGGATCGAAATTAAAGTCGATTCTATTCCATCAGTCTAGACCGATATATGTACATCCCTAGTTATTTGCACTTTAATAGACATTGGCAGAGAGTTATATCTCTCGCTGGGATGTTTGGTCTCACCCAATGGGTTTCCACATCTTTTAGGTGGTCGTGCACGAAGAGGTAGAGATAGTGTAGCTGAGGAAGAGAAGCAGCAAGAGTACTAGTTGATAGGGTTGGATGTATTTCTAGTCTTTTGGTGATAGAGTCCTAGAGTCATTCTTGTACACTCTGGTCTTTGGGGGTGTTCTTAATGTATTTTGTGGATAATTTATCGATATGAGGTTTTTGGTTTATGAGCCATATATGTAAGACATGGCATGTATATATATATATATATATATATATATATATATATATATATATATATATATATATATATATATATACATATATATATATTTATAAATATGTATATATATATAGAGAGAGAGAGAGTCAGGCTAGAATACACTCGAGTGTACAGATCACACGAACACACTCAAGTGTGTTTTCATATCAAGACTATTTTTTGCAAAATGTAAACCATTGATCTTCACTGTCATACTATAACTAGGCTACATACAAATTTTGATCCCATTTGGATGAGTGTAAGTCACTCATCCAAGGGCAACAAAATCGACGCGCAAAACTAATTTGAAAGGTATAATTTTTGCGGTCTTTATAACATGACCTATAAATGTCGAAATGTGCTCAAATTTTGCGTATGAGCTATTCACAACATGTTTAAGAAGATAAATGGATTAGATTTTTGAAAAAAATATTCCATCATGAAAAACTACTTGAGTGTATTCTGCTCTGAATACACTCGAGTGTATTCTAGCCTGACTCTCTCTCTATATATATAGATATATATATATGTATATATATATATGTGTATATATATATATATATAGAGAGAGAGAGAGAGTCAGGCTAGAATACACTCAAGTGTGTTTGCATATCAAGACTATTTTTTGAAAAATGTAAACCATTGATCTTCACCGTCATACTATAACTAGGCTACATACAAATTTTGAGCCCATTTGGATGAGTGTAAGTCACTCATCCAAGGGTAACAAAATTGACGCACGAAACTAATTTGAAATGCATAATTTTTGCGGTCTTTATAACATGACTTATAAATGTCCAAATGTGCTCAAATTTTGCATATGAGCTATTCACAAGATGTTTAAGAAGATCAATGGATTAGATTTTTGAAAAAAATATTGCATCATGAAAAACTACTTGAGTGTATTCTGCTCCGAATACACTCGAGTATATTCTATCCTGACTCTATATATATATATATATATATATATATATATATATATATATATATGTATGTATGTATATATATATATGTATATATATATATATCTGTGTGTGTGTGTGGAACAGATATCTCATGTAATAGGTTGATGACAGGAATGATGATGTACAATGATGTAAGCACATTGTGATACGATATGTGTTATGTGATGCAGGTGTCCCATTGTGGACTTATATGGGATAATTTTTGGCTTAAGGTGTTTTTGAGAAATCAGTTTTAATTTCTTGTGTTTTTTGGAAATCTGCATGTTTAGTTTTATTTCCATTTTTTGTTTTGATTAATCTCGTTCATGGCGCATCAAGGTGTCACCGGAAATGGGTTGGAGGACATGTGAGGGAGATGCCAGTTGGATCTTCTCTGCACACTAAAGACATAGTATTAGATCTAGCCTTTGAAGTTACTCATAAGAGCTAAATGTCACGTATTATTGTGGAGACTGACTGCAAAGTGTTGGTGGACATGCTATATTATAATCTGGAGAACAATCCTAAGTATGCAAATATCATTAAGAGAATACAAAGGCATAGGAAGGAAAGTCTTGGATGGGAGATGAGGTTTGAGAAGAGAACCTACAATAAATTTGTTGATACCCTAGCAAACTATCATCAAAAAAATACCTCTAGGCATTTTTATTACATAAGACCTCTTGAATGTACCAAGTCGGTGTTAGAAGAAGACAAATGTAATGGTAGTAGTACTACCATATTTATTTTTCTACCCAATTTGGAACCTTGTATTTTTTATCTACATTGTCTTAGAAGAGGAAGGTGAGATAAATAAATAGCCTCCTGGATTCCCCAAAAAAAAAGAGTCTAATTATAACTTTCATTGAATCCCCAAGAAGGAAACTTAATCGATAAAGAAGCCATGTCCACAAGCCCCTTAGATTTGACTCTAGTTATGTAAATGGATTTAGCTTAAGTGGGACATGTAATGGACTCCAACTCCTACACCAACCATCTCCCCCTTTTGGTTCATGAGGAATATGTTATATTTAGTGATCATATGAAGTAGTTCTTAGTTTCCCTAACCACCTATAATATATTACAATAAGTAATCTTTCTGCTTAGTATTATGTGATACTAAGGTTGTAATATATATTCTAAAATTATGTGCCTAGTTTCATTATTATACCAAAATTTTGAGAAGAAAATCTTGTTTTCGTCTCTTCTCTCTCAGACTTCTACATTGAGAATGGTGTTGGATCTTCATGACTAGTCAAAGAGACATCCTAACTGCCACACATGTTTCCGGTCTACTATCACTTAACTTAGATATATCCTCCAATGATGTTGACATTGTATATGATCCACTACAAAATGAGCTCCATCCTCCACTTTGTATGTAATTACATCAAATCCATTCGTTCACCCTTCTTTCTAACATGTTGTGATCATAAAGAACGATCTGTCAAAATAATCCTTGCCATCAATAATCTAATTTCATTGGAGTTCATTATAGCAAGCATTTTGATGTCTATATAACTAAAGTTTATACCTTTTATGATTGCTTTTAGAAAATTCCACACCTTAGATATATACTGATCTTTGGGACTAGTCCCTTATCTTTCTTGACCATGTCTCCACTTAAACACAATCATGTGTCATATGGTATTGAAATGTCAGAGTCCTCAAGACACCATGGCATGATGTGTGCATCTCAACACAGTTATCTCCTTGTTTCCAATAAATGAATATGTGAATTTGTATTCCTTTATCAACTTTATTAAAAGCAAAATCAATATTAATATATTTTGTAACTATATAATTTATTGAGTGGTCATGGATCAACCCTTCCACTAAAAATCATGTAGGTGTATCTCGATATCCCTACTCAAACAATGATCATGACCCTTGAAAACTTTTTTTCATGTCACCATGTTTTACTCATGAATAAAACTCTTTTAAGTAGCTATTTTGGGCGGTCGCTTTAAAACCACAAAAAAGTTGAAGATAAGGGAATTCGGAGTTTCTACCTTATTTTGCATGGAAAATAAGAAAAATTGTAGATGGAAGTTTTAACCAGAATGAAAAGATGAGAATGACCAAAAATGACTCCACCAAAGGGTGGGTAAAATGAGGAAAACATTAACATGAGCAACAATGTCAATTCCATACTATGGAAAAGGAGTTAGCAACATTTGCATCACCTAAAAAATTACATTGTGCTTGAATGATTGAATTTGGTAAAAGAATTTGATTTGGTTTGGTTAAGAAAAAATATGGTTAAGTTGTGCAAGCCTTTGGGGACTTAATATGACCATGGAACTGTCCTTCATCATATACCAAAACTCTAGTTTGATTAGGAGATCCCATTTATGTTAGGAGATCCCACAGTAGAGATCCATTTCGTGCGAATGGGAGGAGTTGTGGGAAATAGAGTGAGGGATGATTAGAGAAGAGATGATTATGAGAAAGTTGTAACTTCTTAAGAAATAAAGAGAATATTAGGATTGACAACTAGATTGTCATTGCAATGATCTAGTTATATGATGGAGCTTCAAATGTAGCACCAATAAAAATCCAAAGGGTATAACCCTTAGGTTTAACTAAAATTTGTGCACAAATTCTCCACTCCACACGAACGGAAGCCTTATTGTAGTATACTTAAGGATCGAACCCAAAGGACAACCTTTTTAAGAAAATTTATATATTCAGAAGCATTAAGAGCAATGTTTATTACTGAGTAATTTGGTTTATTGATTAAACTAAGTGATGCCAGTAGAAATGGTGATTAAATATGTAAATAAATGATAATAAAGAGGACTGGGGTAAGGGTTTTTGCTTGTCAAATATTGAGTAATTATTCTAGTAAGATTTCAACTCCTAAAATACAGTCTACTAAATAGAGGCTTAGCTACTGCACCCTCATGAAATATATATCATTGTAGGAATTAAACTCCCTTAGAACCAACCACACTCGGCACCCAATTTCCTAGTTTATTCTGACTGGAATCCCTCACTACGACCAACCAAACTTGACATGTTAGTAAATTGTAACCCAATCACCTCACTATCCCTTGCTGAAACTTCAGTGGGATAATAAGATCCTTGTAGATTTCTAATCAAGATTATAGCAACCTACACATACACGATTATAACATAAATGCAAAGTAAGTGGTCAATTTGCAAGGCAAGGCAATAAGAAGAATGATTCTTTATTTAGCAATAGTATTGTCGAGTTTATATATAAGCTAGAATAAAATAATGGATTATGGGGCTAGTCCCCATACCCCAGCACGAACGTCTACTCACTCATGGTGAGAGATAACAACGGAAATATAGGTAGAACAATGGAAGGGGCCATGATGCATGGTGTAGAAAGACCAGTCTCTCTGCAGTGGTCACCGCCTCCTTGATCCTTGCTAGGGTTTACGCTATGCGATGTGGCTTCTAATCACTGATCAAAGGCCCTTAGTATGGATGATGAGGGCTCCCTTTTATAGATGCATTCCTTGCTGCTGAAACCCTAAATGTTGTGGTCAAATGTAGCTAATTGCATGGCACACACTCGGTCCACTAGGTAACTCATGTGGGTTGCTCAATCATGAACTCGTGTCTGGTTCTGTGGTGAAACAACATGGTTTGAATGGGGGTAGGATGGATGCAGGAAGCGTGCATCAGAACTATAGAATTTGAAAGACTCTAAGTAGAGAGCGGCTCGGGTCGGGCAACTAGCAGGGTCGATCACTTGATAGGGTGGTTGGAATGTAGACAATGGAAATATTTTGGGGCCTTCCTTCTCTTGAGGTGTAGCATCATGAGGTCTCAATCGTCCTTCTAGGCAATGATGTATATTTTTGGCTAGTTCTATATAAAAATATATAAAGTGCATTAAAATCCAGAAAATAGAAGATAATTGAATTTAAGTAAATGTAAGGCTAAAACTAGGAAATAGAAACACAACAACCCTTGAAAATCAGATAAAACCATATGCAATATGGGTATAAATATACTCATCAAACACCCCAAACTTAAACCTTTGTTTTTCCTAAATAAAGCAAAATAAAAAGGAGAACAAACAATATATACTAGGATCCAGGCTTCCTCTCCCAACAGAGCATACTTTGTGGTCCCCTTCCACCAGACATGATCAAGCAACCCTAGTTATTTGAGGTCACATAGCCACACTTGGATATCCCCCGATTGAGGCTTATTCCTCCATTTTCTAGACTCCTAAATTTGCAAATAACTCATTTCCGCTCAATAATATTTTGGATATGTATGTGCATGGTAGAAAGGAGCACAAGTCAGGGTTGATTGGTTGTTTTGGGAGATTTTTGATAGGTCCCTTAGGTATGAAATTTGGATGAATAAGGGGGAGAAGAAGACATGGCATAAACATGTTTCCTTGATCACTTCTCTATTTGACTCAAGATCTTATTGGGATACAGTCATTGACAAGCCTTAAATGTGGGTCCAAGAATGGAGTCATGTCAAGGTTATCGAACTTTAGAACCGAATGTTTAAGACATCCTGCAACTAGCATAGGGTTGAAATAGTTCAAGGTTGAACACAGGGATAGGAAGAACGGCACTTCAAAACTCAAGTTTTACTTATCTAAGCACGTCAAAAAAGGTCGAAGGATAAGGTTTTGATATAACAAGAAAGAATTATAAAGAAGCAAACAAAAAACATATCTCCAAGGGGAGTTACCAGCAGAATTAGTGTTTTAAGATTTAGCAATTTTTATAGAGGTTTTTTATACAGGAAATCGAGGAGATAAAACTATTATCGGGGTAAAGCATGAAGGAGTAAAACTTAAACATAGCAAGCGACAACAGAATACATTATGCACCCTCTTCTCTCAAAGAGGATGCCTCTGACTATGCACCAATTCTCTCTCTCAAGAGTATTGGACATAGAGTAGAGTGGAAAGATATGCTAGGGAAACCCTGATCTTGGGTACTCTCATACACCCCAATCAGACCAAACTCTAGAGTTTATGACATCCTTCTCTCAAAGGAGTCAAAATGAGAAACACGATTCGATATCTAGTCAAAAGTGTGATCCAAATAGAAGAGACTAGAGTTCAAACATTGTAAATAATTCATCCAACAAAAACGAACCATACACAGAACAATATGAGATAAACTCCATAGATTCCGTAAGCATAAAGAGATAAAAAGGTTTAGTTACAATGCAAGAGTATTTGAAAGTAAAGTGTTGAAAAAAGGGGAAGATAGGTATCGGCCTCCTTGATGTAGGAGGTCGATATACATAGCAGCGGACCCCTAAGGTAACGCTAACCCAGTACCGGGCAGGAGACCAATCGGGATATCACCATGTTGGGTTCTTGACCATGTCGGGTCGTGAACCACGACGGGTAAAGGGCGTATCGGGATAGGACTCCCTATCTGATATGGTCGGGTTGGGCGGCAGGCCCTGTCGGGCTGTAGTCGTGACGGGTAGGCCATATCAGGTTAGGCATCACATCGTGTTAGGATGTGTATCGGGTTAACCTCCTCTTAGGTTCTCGGGTTCCTCGGGTCAGGTATAGATGGGTGAGCCGTCTCGGGTTGAAGCCCAACTAGAGATCCAGTATGTTTGAAGTAGCCTTGAAGGTCGTGTAGTGTTGTTGCTGCTACCGGGTCGAGTTCTAAATGAACTCCTTCCGTCCCTCTCGGGTTGGGGGTGTGCTCACCTAGTATTGCCCGACAGGCCTGGGAACTCGACGCACTAGCTCCTTTATGCTCTAATTGTTTGCTCTTCAAGGGTTTCGACCCATCCCATCGGAGTCTTGCAGTTGCTATTTATAGGCAGCGGCAGGTGGGAGTTGTGACTCTAGTTGGGCTACGTGTCCTTTGTCTGCTCTGTTCACATGGCTTCGGGAGAGGGTCGACACGTCCGTTGCCCGGCACGACTGGCGGGGGTCGTGTCATGCTGGGCTGCGAGTAAATCACGCTCGATCGTGTCGGGTAAGGATTCTGGTCGGCTGTTGCACCGAGGGGTGGCTGTGTTGTGTGATCAACTTCGTCGGCCGACCGGCCGTGGCGGGCAAGGCTCTTTGTTAGGTAATAGCGTGCAGTCTGTCAGGGCTCCGTTTGACACACCTGTGTCGGGTTGCTGCCATATTGGGCAGCGACTGTGATGGGTAAAGGGGTGTATCGCTTCTCCGCTTGATGGGTCGGGGCAGTTAACGTGTTGTGGATGGGGTGAGATGGGCCCATTAGCATTCTTTTGATGTGAAAATAAGAGAAACTCTGTAAAAGATAGGAAATATTGTCAAGAGCATAGTGGGAATTATTTGTATTCAACAAATAAGATAAAACAGATAAAAAGTAAGGTTTTGAGGCAGTTTTGATAATAAAATATAAGCTCTAGCAGCCATAAAATGGGTGCTATCAGTCATTTTGTTTGTCTCTCCTCTATTCAACTCGAGACTTTATTTGGTTACAGTTACATTGACTAGATGTTTTCTTTGGTCTCATTGGCCTCTTTTTATTCATGGCATGCATGTGTAAGAAAAGTGAAAAGAATATATATCTAAGAGGGATGCCACCCCAAACTTAGGGTTTAGCATATAATGGATTACTTTTTTTCTTTTTGTGGTTGATGAAGAGATATGAAACGGTGGAAGAAAAGTGGAACAAAGAGACTGACTTGTACTTCTTCATTTTATTGTTGCATTGGAGTCAGATCATCACATTATATCAATTAGTTCAATTAATATAGGGTAAAGAACTGTTTACAAAATTTATTGCAAGTCATATCGGGGGCATGTGTGGCTTGACCTTTCTGACTGTTTCTACTTATCAAAATTTCCAAGGGGAAAGGATTATCAATTGTTGTCTTTGGGGCTTAGATTTGTTCAAGACATGTTTGATCCTTAAAATTTTCTTTATGTGCGGGTTAGCTCAAGAAAAAGGGAGTATTTTACTTATATATTTTCATTTTGCATACAACTAAGTGGTTGTCTAGATAAGGGGCACAACTCACACAAAACCAAACTAAAACTAAAACAGAGAACAAGACAGATGCAAATAAAAGACGGAGGAACTTGTTTGAGGATGAAAAAAGGAAAGGTTATAGTTGAAGTGGTGGAGTCAATGTACCACCCACCCTCCACCCCTTTCAAAATTCTACCCATCCCTGGGCAGACAAATGTTATAGATGGAGGGGAATTGATATGGAGGACAGTGAGGGGAAAGGGGGGGTTCCAAGAGCACAGAAGAGAGACCCTAAGAGTGGGTCTATCTCCTATTGGCGTGGCCCTCCTTTGGGAGCCGATGTGGCCATTAGTTTCCATGGTCCTCTTTCAGTGGAGGTGAAGGTGGTCGCAGATGCATACCCCGTTCTCCACATCTTGCGTCCATCCAACACTTGATCGTGAGGGTGATGGTAATAGTTTTTGGACAAGAAAATGTGTGTCTTGCTTGCATTTACACACAGTCATGTTAGCTCTCCAAACTCCTTGAGTAGTAGTTGTAGCAACTCCATTGTGTGTTGTTTGGCTTCAATGAAGACTAGTACATCACATGCTAAGATCTATGGGTCATCGCATTTGTCCCGTGCACTGTGTAAGGTTTGATCTCCTTCTTCCTCTCTGCATCATGCATCTTCTGTATAAAATACTCCTTAACAATCACAAAAATAAGAGGGGACAAGGGGTCTCCTTAGTGTAGCATATTTCCACCTTTGAACATATCTACAGAGGTACCATTCACCAGAATTGAGAAGTTAGTAGTCCCAACATGTTGTTTCATCTAGAAAATCCACTCATCACTGGATCACATATGCTTAATGATCCACTAGAGCTTTTCCCATCTAACAGTGTCATATGCTTTAGATACATACAGCTTTAGACATGATTTTCTTCTCCCTCTCATTACATTATACTCAAGAAAGAACTCCCCTTCCAGAAGAGCACAATCACTAATGCTCCTCTCTGACACAAAGTATCCTTGATTTATAGAAATAAGGTAGGGAAGTATTAGCTTCAATCTAGCATCCAAAATAATTGCAGTGATTTTATATTGAACAGAAGAACATGCAATAGGTATAAAATCAGCAAGGAAAGCTGTCACTTTCTTCTTAAGAAAGAGAACTAGAAATGAATGATTTACTTTCCTAACCATGTACCTCCTTCCAAGAACCAAAAAAAACTTGCAACTAGGTCCTCCTTTATGATATCTCGTGCCCTTTTATAGAAGAAAGCATTAAACCCATCTGAATCCGGGGATTTGTTGCTACCAATGCTCCATACTTCTTCCTTAACTTCTTATTCATTTGTCATCCTTGTGAGTATGCTATTGCGAGTACTTGCGAGTTTTAACTTCCACTCCATCTCCTCTTCCTCAAGCTCAGCATCAAACTCCTTATTGTAAAGAGATGAATAGAACTATGTGGCTTGCTCCTCGAGGTCCTCCTGCTTATTGACAACATTGCCTACTAAATCAATGAGTTCTAAAATGATGTTATCAGCCTCTCTTCTTTTAGATATTGTGTGATAGAGTTTGGTATTCCTGTCACCATCCTCCATCCACTTTTCTTTGCTTCTCTATCAGTATAATTCTTCCTCTTCCTTCTTTAGGTCCTCTAACATTCTCTTCAGCTTGTCGCCCTTCTTAATAAGTCCTTCACTGAGTGTGTCACATAGAAAACTTTCTCTAACCTCTTTACATTCTCTTTTAGTTTCTGCCATCATATTAGGGATATTCACTTCAGCCTTAGCCCACCTTTTAAGTGCAATCTTTGTATTTTCTAGTTTCTTTGCAAAGACATGCATTGGGTTCTCTACCATCTACACATTCCAGCTCTTCTTGATGACTTCATTAAAATATTTCCAGGCAACCCAGTAATTTAAGAATCTAAAAGGTTTCTTTTTAAATTTCTTCTCTATGATATGTACGGAGATAGGAGCACATTGGAAAAAAAATTGTAGCCACTCGTCATTCACCAAAACTCTGTCTAGTTTTCTTGCAATTCTATCCTCCGATTTTCTCTCATTTTTCCATGTGAAAATATCTCCTCCGACCATGGGTAGCTCAAACAAACCCGCCTTGTCAATGGTGTGGTTGAAAGCATCTATCTCTACTTTTAGAGTTGGTCCACCTCCTTCATTTTAGCCTGCAAATGAACATTATTAAAGTCCCCAATCACCAACCATGGAAGGTTGATCTACCTTAAAAGCCCAATCAGCTCTTGCCATTAACATTGTCTACACTTTGCATCATTATGGGCATATATAGTTGCCATCCACATGTGCCCTCCAACATTCCTACAATCAACTTTTATATGTTGATCTAACATATGTATCACTGACACCTACTACACATTTAGTTTCCATGCGACACAGACTCTGGCCAACTCCACAAAACTCCAAATTGGAGACATGTTCCCATCCTTGAGGAAACAAGTATCTAGTACAATTTTCATTATGCACTCATATCTTGGTTTCCAACAATGCATCTAATGAGTTTCTACTATAATTGATCCACTCCTAGATCTCCTTATTCTTGTACCTATTCCACCCTCATTCGATGTTCCATAAGAGCATGGATATATCAACATCTTGTATGTGCTCTGATCCACCTTGTCAAATCCTTTTTGTTGTTTCTCTTTGGTTGTTCCTTCTTTTTAGACCTATTTTCTTCCTTGCCAAACTCACTCAGGACTTCAAAGCTATTGTTGGTGTCTAGGATTGATCCTACTCCTTGGGTGTTGAGAATACTCACTTTATTGTAACCCTTCTTCATTCTAGTAGAGGAAGTGAACTCCGCCTCTTCCTCTCTATCCCCAGAGTTAGATTAATCTAGAGTCTGGTCCTTCAATTTACCCTCTAGATTACCGATTGGCTTGCTAGGGGACTCGCTCGCTTGCTCCTTATTTCCTGTCTGTTGTGAGGGATGTTGTTCACCCTCCAGCTTCGCAGTTTGCTTTTCCTCATCCTCTCCAATGATTGTTTTCTTCCTCCAAACTTTCCTTGGTTCAGCAACCACGACAGGCTCCTTCATCTCTTTCTTTTGCCCACATTGATGTGTACCATGACCAAAGTCTTGGTAATTATTGTAGCTGACCAAAATATGATCATATTTGATAGTCATTAGAATATTCTCTCTTCCCTTAACATTCAGCCAAACCATTTTTAGTTTGGGACCATCAACCTCCAACTTCATGAGCACTCATGGTTTGTCACCTTCGAGAGACCGGTCGTCGATGTGCATCACTCTCCCTACTCCATCTGTGATCGTCCCAGTGCCCCCCCTAGTTCATGATCTCGCGATCGACATGAGTGTTGTCCATATTAGAATCATCCGGAAGATGTCTTTGTGCAGTTCATCTCCATAAGGGTAATTCTTCACGATCACCAGATGTTGATCGGACTACTGGGGGCCCATGGAAAGTGCAGCCTCCTTGTCCGTAGCCATAGAGAAGTGCACAAGGAATATATCATTATCGTGGGATAGGAGCTCAAAGGTCCCTTTTGGTTTCTAAGTTTGCCTCACCCAGGCTTGAATATAAGGACAAAACAACCTATTTTTCGAGTGTATACACCATGATTATGTATTCCCATATGTTCTTCATCCTTTCAAACTCATCTTCTTCCTGATCAAAATGAATCACCCCCTCTGAAACCCTGGGTTTCGGGAAGTCTAGCTCATTGATTCCATTTCTCATCAGTTGCTTGATGATTTGGTTCCATGCCACATAGCATCAACCAGCCCTGGCTTCCTCCTTATAACCCCGATCGATTGGGTCCTTCTCTACTCCTTTTGTGGCCTGCATTCTAGGGATAGGATCAATGGAAGCATCGTTGTGGTTATTTATTGGTGGATTGGAGTGGGGTTGCAGTTGGGTGGAGGGGTGTGTGGGTGGATGTCATCAATCGAAGTGGTTGAGGGCATCGACACCATGCCCCCAGGCTACCCGGAGATCGCCCGAAGAAACAACCCTAAGAGACACATGTTTTTGTGTGTGTGTGTGCATGTTTGGCACATTAAACATGATCTAGTTATAAAAAGTTGATGGAACAACTATTTGGTATGGAGAGGTAAGCATACAAACATGTTATTTTCAATGAAACTTTATTTAAAAAATTATTAAATTATAATAATGGTAATAAAGCATGATCATCTTGTATTTTCCTCTTATTTTACATGAATTTCATTAACATTTGATCATGTCATCACTTAGTACTTCATTCATGCTTTGGTTTTATAAAGGAATGATATTGGTCTATGTCTAGTTTATGTCTACTAAGACAACATAGTTTGTGAAATACATCATAATAGTATGTGTCTACTAAGATACACACCTTGTTTGTATCTACATACACAATAGTTACAAGAAATTTAGATAGAAAAATCACGTGCCATTGATGACATGGCGTATCACACATCAAGCCTTAGCAAGTTGAAGTTCCAGTCTGATAAGTGTACACATGGTTTCCCAAACTCCAACCTTATATAAAGGGATTGCAACATGGTTTGTTGATCAACTGAGACATATATTCGGCATTTCAAACTTAGTTAGCATAAGTAACACATCATGTCACCTATTATCTAAGTAGGAATTATAAATAAATGTCTCTTGATGACAAGCGGGCATGTCACTAATTTGGCAACCTATCTTTTAACTCTTATAAAGATCTTCTCACCCCCGAAAATGAGGAGAACTCAGAAAGAGTTATATTGGAGAAACATTCACCGTTTGGACTACTGACAAAAATTTCTATAGTAGGGAAGAAAAAGAAGGCCCAAGCATTTAAAGTTTCTTATGTTTTTAGTGGAATTTTTTGGGAGAAGTTGTTTCATCTTCAAGGGTGATATCTTTAGGGAGGTATATTCCAGAATAAATACTTAGAGGAGATTTTGGCTCATTTGTTATTCTTCTCTTACTCTTTTACTTGTTGTTTCTCTGGTGTATTCAGCATGATTATTCAAAAGTTTTGAATTTATCTATGAGTATGAACAAGTCAACACATTAAAAGAATGGGTAGCAATCTACTCTCTCCTTACTTTTAATTTTGTGAACAAATTTATCATTAATCCATGTTATGTTGGTGTTCATTCTGTTAGTTTTGTCGTATTGGAGTACTTTCTAAGGTGATATTTTGGTTGGCCCCTAAAGCTTTTTGTTTGCGTATTTATGGTTGAAACTTAGACGAGATTTCACAATCACTACTACAATTTTGGCCAATAATATCGCTGCATGTAGGGTCGGTTTTTCCAAATAACCGACCTTATATGTCTACAAAAAATACGGGCACCACTTAAGACCTCTTGGGTCAGTTTTATTAAAATAACTGACCTTGTAGTGTATCTCTATAGGGTCTTTCTTTTTAAAAAAATGTGACTTTTAGGGTCGGTTGTTTCAAAAAACCGACCTTAGAGACCTACTGCATTGGTTTTTTAAAATAACTGAACTAATAGCTTCAACGCAAACTTATCAGGTACTCGCTTCCCTGTTGGGTCGGTTTTTTTCAAATAACCGACCTTAGAGATCTCTAGGGTCATTTTTCAAATATAACCGACCTTAGAGATCTCTAGGGTCGGTTTTTAAATATAACTGACCTTAGAGATCTCTCGGTCGATGTATTTGTTGACCGAACAAACCTCTGTTGCTTTATAAGGTCGATTTTTTAGAAATAACCGACCTTAGAAGACCTCTAAGAAGCTTAAGACATTACATTCTCGATCGACAATTTTTTCGACCGAAATCCTTCTCGGTCGACGTATTTCTCGACTGAGCAAGACTGACCTTACAAGAACTTTGTTGCTTTATAGGGTCAGATTTTTAGGAATAACCGACCTTGTAGGCAATGGGATCAAAACGCTCATTTTTTGTACTCTATTGGGTCAGTTTTTTAGAAATAACCGACCTTAGAAGACCTCTAAAAGCTTAAGACAGTACATTCTCGGTCGGCAATTTTCTCGACCGAAATCCTTCTCGGTCGAAGTATTTCTTAACCGAAAAAACCTCTGTTGGTTTATAGGGTCGGTTTTCTAGCAATAACTGACCTTACAAGACATTTCTAGGGTCGATTTTTTAGGAATAACTGACCTTACATCCTCTTCTTTCTCGCTTGGGTCAAGTTTTTTATAGCCTCTTGGGTCAGTTTTTACTCTATAAGGTCGGTTTTCTTTGGTCAAAAAACCATCCCTATATAGAAAATTCTATAACGACGGCCACTTAGGCGTCGGTTAAAAAGTGACGCTACAGGCTTAAAAAAACTGATGCTATAGACCATTATTTTAGTAGTGAATCATATTTTGGGATGATAACGTGGGACAGTATATCATTGAAGTACACTACAGACTAACAAGATATTATGGTTGTGATTAATTTCTCAATTCAATGAGAACTAGGTGAAGTTAAAGTCAAGACTCGGATAATATACTACTATTGTTTGTACTCAAGATGATGAGAATATGCCAATAATGTTTTTCATAGAGTCAGAGCGGGGTGGAGAACCTAGTGACCTATACCCCATATTTCTAAAATATGATCAGTACAAGTAGGGGCGGAACTAGAAAGGAGGGTAGAGGGACTTTAGCCTCCCTCCCCCCAAAAAAATGATGAAATATAATTATGAAAATATAAAAAATATTAATCATAATTAGATATATACATTTTTTACAGTGTGCTAAACATAAAGAGTGACTAGTTGAAGTGGCACTTTTCACTTTTACTTGTGTAAATGGTGCAGGTTTGAATCTTGGTGTGTACATATTTTATTTTTCAGCCCCCCATTAGGAACTCACCCCCCCCCTATTGCGCATGGTTCCGCCCCTGAGTACAAGTTAATGTGATTTCTTTGTTTTCATGTTTTGTAGTTGCATCTTGCATGAAACAGTTACCACAATTACTCACTAGGTAGATGACCTATAAGTTATATTACATTGTGACCTATACTATTGCGGGTCACATTATGTTGCTTGTAGTCTTAATTTAGTTGCATTGATACAGTAGTCACATCACTTTTTATCATCCTTCACTCGCTAGGTAGATGACCTATAAGTTATATTACATTGTGACCTATACTATTGCGGGTCACATTATGTTGCTTGTAGTCTTAATTTTGTTGCATTGATACAGTAGTCACATCACTTTTTATCATTTGATGAGATGAGTTAAACCACGGAGTTTTATTAACCAATATGTTACATTGATTGTGTAGCTTTATTGTAACTTTAAATTTCTCATATAGTTGATATGCTCAAACACAATTGTATATCATATGCTTTTTGCATAAGGAATAAAAACCGTGAGGAGAAGCACTTTCTTGAATCCAAAAAAAGCATAGAGACGATGTCTAAAGCATCAGATAGATGTAAATTTTAAGTTTACACATACACAAAATAAGACAAATTGAAACAACACCAAACTCATTTCCATATTTGTTTTCTTTTTGCTTACAGACTTGTTTTGAGTATTTTATTTTTTGCTATGATTTTCATATCAATAGATAAGAAATGAAAACACCGTCACCGAGGAGCCTATTCTAGCATCCAAGAAGAAAGCTAGGGAGGTAGGGGAGTCAGCCTTGGGATGGGCACCATCTCCAGTAGCGGGTGTTGGGATGAACCAACCCCACGAACAGTAATGAAAATTCTTAGTTGGAACTACCGGGGAATGGGAAAACCCGGGAGTTAGGATGCCCTCTGCAGTTGGTGCTAGAGGGAACACCCATCTTTGGTTTTCATCTCAAAAACCAAAATCAGTGACTTGTAGTTGGAAAATGTTCATGGAAAATGTGGCTTTAATCACGGGCTCTGCATTCCCAATATTGGCAGATCGGGTGGGCTGGGCATGTGGTGGAAGGATGCGGAGGTGGAGGTCATTTCTTTCTCTCGAAGACACATGGATGTTCATGTTACTGATGTCACTAAAAAAGTTGTATGGAGAGCGATAGGTGTCTACGAATGGTCTGAACAACAAAATAAATACAAGACGTGGGACATGATGAGGAGGTTGAAAGAACAATCGAATCTACCGGTGATTTTCTTTGGAGACTTTAATGAGATTACGTCTAATGAAGAAAAACTTGGGGGACCTCCAAAACTAGAAAGATGGATACAGGACTTCAAAGATGTTATTGATGACTGCGAGTTACATGATCTCGGTTTTATAGGTAGCCCTTTCACTTGGGAACGTGGATTGACTATTGAAACCTTGGTCTGAGAAATACTTGATAGAGCACTAGCAATGCCAGATTGGTGCCATATCTTCTCATGCTATAGAGTTTTTCACCTCCCAATGTATAAATCTGACCATGCCCCTATAATCATTTCCTTTGACAATAGGGATACTCGGATCAAGAGGAGGGAGAGGTACTTCAGATATGAACCACTTTGGAAACAAGAGGAGTCATGTGGTGAGATTATTGCAACTTTCTAGAAAGATTCCACTTGTGGCGGCCTACAGGAGAAATTAGAAGGGTGCAGCAAGAAGCCCGAAGAGTGGGCCAAGAAAACTTTCGGGAACATAGAGAAAAAAGTTAAGGAAACGGAGGACCTCTTAAAGGAGGAACAAAGAAAGGCACCTGATAATGATGTTCTTAAACATTGTGGGGAGTTGTCAAAGCAGTTAGAATACTGGCACAGACTACAGGATGAATATTGGTGTGCTCAAGCCAGGGTAAATGAAATGAGAGGGGGCGATAAGAACAAAAAATACTTTCATCTAAAAGCATCTCACAGGAGGAAAAGAAATCATATAGCTGGACTGATAGATAGTAATGGCATGTGGCATTCAGATGATAAAGACATCACAAAGTTGGTGCTGAATTTTTTTGACAAGCTCTTCCAGACTAGCAACCTGATCGGTTTTGAGGAGGCAACGAACCCAGGTGGACACATCCATGAACAAAGAGCTTGAGAAAGACATTTCTGATGAAGAGATCTGGCAAACTTTGAAGAGCATGCACCCAAACAAGGCCCCAGGCCCAGATGGTATGAAAGCTATGTTCTTCCAAAATTTCTGGCATATTGTTGGGAAGGATGTGGCCAGGTACATCAAAGGTTGGTGGAAAGGGAAATACAACATTGAGGAAGTCAACTCAATGATGGTCGTCCTCATCCCAAAAGTGGAACAACCAAAAGAGACGGCAGAATACAGACCCATTAGCCTGTGTAATGTTGCTTACAAAATTGTTACTAAAGTTCTAGCAAACCGGTTAAATCCTATCATGAATCAGATCATCTCACAAAATCAAAGCACTTTTATACATGGTAGACTAATAACAGATAATACTCTCATTGCTTATGAACTTTTTCACAAGATGAAAATGGAAGGGAAGGCTAAAAGAGGCAGCATGGCAATTAAATTGGATATGTCGAAGGCTTATGACAGGGTAGAATGGTGTTTCCCAGAGTATGTGATGATGAAGATGGGTTTCTTGACTGTTTGGAGGAAAAAAGTCCTAGAATGTGTATCTTCGGTGAGCCATTCCTTTGCCATCAACGGGGATCGGACTACGGAAACCAAGCCTTCCCGCGGCCTGCGACAGGGTGACCTTCTTTCTCCCTACCTTTTTATTCTCTGTGTGGAAGCTTTCTCCACTTCTATAATTCATGCTAGCGAGACCATTATCGTGCATGGGCTTAGAGCATGTAGACATACTCCAAGCATATCTCACTTGTTTTTTGCAGATGATAGTATCTTGTTTACACGAGAAACTCAGAACGAATGTCTGACAATAGCTAACTTGATTAGCCAGTACGAACAGGCATCGGGCCAGAAAATAAATTACGACAAAACTGATATTGCTTTTAGCAAAGGGGTGCCCCAGGATGTGAGAAGAAATCTGCAGGATATTCTTAATGTACGAGAAGTGGACAGACATGCCAAGTATCTTGGCCTGCCCATGGCGATTGGAAGGTCAAAAAGACAAGTTTTTAGCTTTGTTAAAGAGAGGATTTGGAAGAAGTTGCAGGGATGGAAGGAGAGATTGTTGTCACAGCCAGGAAAGGAGGTCCTTATCAAATCAATTGCACAAGCCATACCAACCTATATCATGAGCATCTTTCAGTTACCGTCCACTCTCATATATGAAATCCATTCTTGTGTGGCTAGATTCTGGTGGGGGGCGAGAGGGACAGAGAGACGGATCTCGTGGCAGTGTTGGGTTGGTTTATACAAATTAAAGAAAGCTGGAGGGGGATGGGATTCAGGGATCTACACAGTTTCAATCAGGCACGGTTATCTAGACAGGTATGCTGACGAACGCAAACTGGGGGGGGCTTCAGGAACTGTTTGATACTGACTGGTTCAATTGGAACAGGGAGATGGTGCACTCAATTTTCCCTTCACACACTAACTCGTTAATATTGAACACCCCTCTCAGTCGACGCCGACCTGCTGATCAACCGTACTGGTGGCCGGACCGCAGGGGAAGGTGTAACAGTCGCACAGCATATTGGTTGTGCCATCTTGGCAAAGTGGCCTATCTAAGGAGCCATCAACAGGCGAATGAAAGGACTTGGTGGTGGGTCTGGAAATCAGGCTGGCCGCCACGGCTGGCACACTTCATGTGGCACATCTGCTCTGGCAGTCTTGCTACATGTGGAAGGCTATTCGATCTCCAATGCGATGTTGATGAAAAGTGCCCAATATGTAAGCTGGAGAAAGAAACAATCGACCATCTTCTTTTCGAGTGTCCGGATGTAAGAGGGATTTGGGACAGATCACCCACTAAGACAACGCATCATGGACTCGCGCCTGCCTTTGCTGGGGAGTCGACTTCATCTCTTAGTGGACAACCACGTCAGAGGAATTGGACTCAGCTGCGGCAGTATGGTGGGCATCCTGGGCATGGAGGAATAAGGTGGTTTTTGGTGAAGAGAAGATTGCAAGAGATATTCTGATCAGCAGGTACTCCGGTATCATCTCCGACTCTAGGCAGATCAAGCTCATTCTTTTTCTTCTGTTTCATTTACTTTTGCTGGTAGATCGTGTAATAAGGTGGCCCATTCCATAGCTAGGCTAGCGTTGGATGGCACCTTGCTAGGTTGGTTGGAGGAGGACAACATGCCCCCCCTAATCGCGAACCTCATTTTGACTGAGGTTGGTGATTAATTTATATGAATAGATAGCTTTACCCTTAAAAAAAAGATAAGAGATGGACATTTGATCAGATGAAGTGCATATCATGGATGGCCGCAGTGTGACCTATGGTCGACGCGTGCAAGGAACAAAGTTATGAAATGGCATGAAAGGACATGTTTTAGGCATGTGTAGGAAGGCCTGGCATTCCATAATAGGTCTTTGATTGGGTATCCCAGGTATGCAATTATTAGTTACATCTAGAACTCCTTTTTGGATTAGTAGGGAGCACGACTTGCCCAATGATGTGAAGTAATTGTTTGAAAGTGAGAGGTTGGCCAATTTACCAAGATGGCAGAGCGAGCCGGGTACCTCACCGGAGAGAAGATTATCAGCAAGGTTGAGTTGTTGGATGTTGGAAAGATACCCAAATGAGTTAGGGATTGGACCAGAGAGGTGGTTCTTTCCAGCATCAAACACTGTGGCTTTAGATAAGAGGCCAATTTGGTAGGGAAGGCATCCAGAGAGGTGTAAGGTACTTGTCCTTGGTGGCACCAAGTGTTGCACCAGTGATTCCAAATGGATCGCTGGTGATTGTGTTTTTGAATTCTTGGATGACTAGGTAGGCTTGGTATTGCTTGTCGTTGGGGAAATCCTTAGCCCCTGTTTGGTTCGGGACTGGCTTTATGCAAGCCTGCCTGGCTTGGACGGGTTTAGGCCTGCTGGAGTCTGATTCTGTTTGGCAAACCAGTCTGATTCTGTTTGGCAAACCAGTCTCATTCTGGGGGGCTGGACTCGTTTCAGACTCGTTTCAAGCTGATTCTGTTTGGCTGTGCAGGCTGGGTTTAGTCTGATTCTGCTTGGCAACTGTAGGCAGGATTAGATGAATCTGTCCTATTCTCGCAGAACTGTTGTTAGAAATGTGACCTTGTGACGCTGTTTAAACAGAAGTTTTTAAACTGAAAAAAGTAACTGAATAATAACTTAATTGTTATCAATATCACTTCGGTTTAAGAACTCTCATTTTGTTGTTGAGATGTGAGTCAGGCGTGTTACCCTTTTGTGGGGTGTTTATGTGGGTGTTTTGATTGTTTCCTTGAGGTTGAATATGCCTAACATGCTATGTTTAATACCCCGTCAGACCAAGAAACACGTTCCAAAAATAGCCAAACATGAACATCATTTTTAAAGTAAAACATATTCAGTACTGAAGACTAAATATAAATTGTCTTAGTGGGCAGGCACCCATAACAAGTCTGTAATGTATATAAACAACATAAAGATAATAAAGAAAACAAAAAACTAATGATTGTTTGATCCAACTGATTCAACATCAGTTTCATCATCCCTAGACGAGATCAAGATTGGTGCTTGGTGGCAATATATGACAAACAAGGCATCTGCCGAGTCTGGAGTTGATGATATGTAACCATCTGGTCTCGGGAAAATAAACCTTAGCAAATCAGAGTTGTCACCTTCAAAATAAATCCACAACAAAAAGCATGTAGGACGACTGTCATCCTTGGGTTTGGGTTGTAGGGTCACGGTCCAGTCTGGTGTGGCTTTGAGGCTGTCCAACATTTCCGTCCAACCTTCATCCATGATTAAATATTTACTTTTCTTGTTCCATTTACTTTCTTCAGGTGTAGACCACATGATCTGTACATCAAAACTGATTCTGCCTACCTCCACCATTGCATAGCCAGGAGTTATCTTGAATGGCTCGCACCTCCAGGTAACGGGAAGGGGGACGCGTCTCATGAACTCCCTGTTTGAGAGATCGTACTCCTTTACATGGAAACGAGATCCCATGTTGCTTGTAATAAACAAGAAGAACAACAACAACAAGAAGATAAGAAGAAGAACAGAAGAAGAAAAATAACAAGAAGATAAGAAGAACAAAATTAAAAATAAGATAAGAAGAACAAAAATAACAAGAAGAACAATAATAACTCTTATGTTCACCTAAGTTCACTACTATCATGTATTAGGTTTATTATCATTTTATGATTTTGCCTCCATCCAAGCCTCTGCCGTATACACTCCATCAACACACCTTCGTATACAGTCCATCATATCATGCTCCGAACAACACACAAAATGAGGAGGCGTCGAATGACTAAGCATATTAGTTAATATGTAAGTTCCAAACAACAGAGCATGGCATATCCTTTTTTAAAAAACAATCAACAACACTTAACACAGGAACTTCCAAACAACAACACTAAAATGGAAAACCAATGACGCGAATGAAAGGTATGGCCGCCATTCGACGTTACGGCGTCGTCGGGGGTGAAGGAGTGTCCAACAGAAGCCTACATTGGTCCTCCAGTTCTTCTACGTAGCGTTCTAGATATTCATGCTTATACTTTTTGTTGGTGTAAACATCATGGTGGTTGTGATGAATTTCAACAAAATCTTTCAAGTTCATTGTCTGACCCCACAATGACTTGCACTCGAGCGTGAGTAACGCAATCTCAGCTTTCAGAGAATCAATTGTAGGACTGAGATCGATTGCCCAGCGAAAGTAACTACATCGATCTTTTCCCTAAAAAATATTATGAAGTTTACGTAAATGACAATGAATGTGTAACATACACAGTGGCTACATAATATGTGTACAAGCACACCTCGCGAGAAGGACATATGTAATACATTTCACCTGGTCTTTCACTGAGAATTCCAAAGTCATACAACCCTACATCGTCAGTGTTAAGTCGCAAGCCTGCCTCTAACCCACAGTCACACCGCACAACTTCAGTTGTATTAATAGACATCTACACCATGCATTTGAATCAGTCAAACGATTTATGGCAATGGAGTTAGATTGAAAATCAAAACAATAACATACAAGACAGACCTCATAATAATTGTTAAATCTATTACAGATAAACTTATGTTATGAATGTTGGATAGACATCAATGATGTTATACATCTATGATGTATTGTAACCGTCCTCATTGGAAGTGTTGTCATCGCTAGTTATGTGAAGACGTTGGCGAAGATATTGGGACCGCGATCGAAGATCGGTAATTTCTACTTGTAGCCTATCAGTGTCTGCTCTGCTGGAACAGACAAAGGCACACTGGGAAGACCATAGTTGACGTTCACTGCGTACATATGCAAGTTGTGAAAGCATTGCAGCCCTAACGGCGGTTAGTGTGGCAATTGTGGGTACAACCCGTTGCGCGGGCAACCTCATATGACATCTATTTTGATTTTGAAGACTACCGCACGTAAAATATGGCATGTGTGGGTTCTTGTCTTCAAAACGTCCATTTTGTGCATCCTTGGCATCCATATAAACGCGTACAGTGGATTGAAGGCCGCATTGACAACGAGGCATTCTGTTCTCCATTTGAAGACAACCTATATTGACACAATGTGTTGATTCTGATCAGGTTCAAAATAAACAATTCAGGAATCAATCTATTACAGATACTCTACGAACGAGTTTCCCAAATGAGATTAGCAATGGATTCACGTAACACTTCGCCCTCCCTTGAATCGGCCTGAGTTGAACCTTGACCTGAACTCGGGGGAACGACGCCTGGGGGAATGGCAGACAATGAATTCTCATCTGGGAGTTCATCCATTATGGTGTCACCGTCATTTTGCCATCGGATGTAATTGTGTAGGATACAACAAGCAAGTACGATGCGACACTGCGAATGAATAGGATATGTCGGCCCCTTCTTAAGGTATGCAAACCGTCTCTTCAGCACCCCAAATGCTCTTTCTACAATATTACATAGTTGAGTATGTCTGTGGTTGAACATCTCTTTCTTGCTGGTGTAGGCATGTCTGTTTCCTCGGTACTCAGCAATATGGTATGCTGTGTTGCGATAGGGTGCAACAAATTCACGAGTGTTGGCATACCCTGCATCTACCAGGTAAAACTTCCCCGGCGGAACTGTAAACCCGCTATGGTTCCTTGCCGATTGCAGGACCCTTTGGTCGGCAGCCGACCCCTCCCACCCAGTGAGGACATATGTAAACTCCATGGAGAAGTCTACTACAGCCATGACATTGAGAGAGACATTCCCTTTTCTATCATGGTATCGATTTTGTTTGTCTCTGCTGACCAAGACAGGGATGTGTGTTCCGTCAATAGCCCCTATGGCATTCTATAAACCAAAATAATGTTGTAAACATACACAATGTTTGAAAATAAATTAAATTTATTAGGGGGTTAACTATTACCTTGAAGTATGGGTAGAACCTTGCGTTATGTAAAATGCGAGTATGTGTTGTTGTGCATGTAGTTGCGGTTTGCATGACAATGTAGTCATGGGTCAACGCACAAACAGTGTCCAACACTTCGTTGAACTTTCTGCTAATGGTCTCACCGGAGTGAATCTAGTCCTCCGCCAAAGCACGATTTGTGTGTCCATGGCCAACCATCTGCAGGAAATAGCATACGGCCTCAACTGAGGTGACGCCTGTAGTACCTCGCAACAAGCCACGACTCTCAAGCTTGTCGACAAAGGTCATTATAGTTTGTGGACGCATCCGGTATAGGTCATAAGCCCTTTGTTCGTGACCGGTCAATATTTCTAAGACCTTTATGTGGCCACTCCTGATGCTAACTGACCTAGGGATACGAGGTGGTGTGGAGGCATCAACGTCTACTGCGTCCATGATTGAGTATGCAATAGAGTCGGCAATTAAATCACCAACGTGAATCACTGGCCACAACAAGGAATCTAATAAAAGGTTGTTGAGCATGTCTTCTGTTTGCGGTTGGTCATTGCCAGACATGATGCCTACATGTACAATGCAAACAACTACATAATAATTGCTACAACATAAGACAATCCAATTAACGTGCGAAAAATAAATTATTACAACACTCAATCAAATGAAATTGTACGGATATGTAATGTGTGTGCGGAAAGTAAATTATTACAACAGTCAATGAAATATAAATGTTTGGACGGAAAATAATTAACTTCAAATGCATACGAAATAACCCCTGCAATTATGTTCCTGATGGGCCAGCATCACTGGATGAAGGAAACCACATCGGTGGCACGCCTGGGAAGTTGGGTGGCGGGATAAATGGTGGCTGAGACGATGTGCCTGGGAAGTTGGGTGAAGAGGAAGACGACATAAATGGTGGCTGAGACGACGTGCTGCTGAAGTTGGGTGAATGTGAAGGGAATGGTTGCGCAGACGGGAAATAATATGAAGGCATTGGAGGTACAGATGTGGCAAAACCGAATTGTGACCTTTGACAAAGGTCGTTTAACCACAAGGTTATCTTTGCAGGGGTGTTTTGGAGGCCAAGGTAGATGTTGCGGTTGGTAGAGTCCTTGATGGCGTTCACAAGTGTAGTAAAAACGGAGGTGGGGGCATCGGGGAAATTGGCATTAAAATGTTGTAAAATGTTTGACAACTCTTGCTTTTCATAGGATTTGGTCATCATGGATGTCCCTAACTCGTGAACCTTTGTGTAAACCTGTGTGAACTCAGCCAGAACTTCATTGGAAAGACTACATCGCTCTTGCGGCGTTGAATGGTGTCTCCTACGCGTATGGGTAGAAGGACTCCTGCCCCCAACTGACGGGTTATCCGTTCCCACAGGCCGCGCGCTTTCACCCTCACTTTGGGGTACGCTACCCTCGTCTGGTATGCTACGCTCGCTTGTTGCCGAGTGTGTGTACATGGGGGTATCAGGCGTGCCTAGGTCGACACAGACATCATCCTCAGACGCAACATCTGTGGGAATTTGAGTGTCCGCTGAAGACATGGCATGGTGTCCTCTAGCAATGTTCCTCCCCGCCATTAGCTCTATGTCGTAGTAGTGGGGAAACGGGCGCCTAAGCAACCTAGTCAGGTCCTTGTCTGCCTACGCTTTAAAAAAAATGTGTATTAAGATATTCATGTTTACATGTACAGTTACAATTTGTTTGGATAAAAGTTATGTATAGTGTGCGTACCACAATGGCCTCTTTCCACTCAGGGGTGTCCGGCACAATGGGCTTGTGCCTTTCTTCATCCCATCCAACTCCACTCTTGTTGGTCAAACCCTTCAAATGGACGTAGTCCTTTTTAAGGTACTTCCAGCGACATCTTATTTGGTCTAACTTAAACACGGTGGCAACCCTATTATTGACATCAGAAGTTATTTCCCTCCAAGAGTCCTTAGTAAAATTACCATCAATACACCTGCCTAGGTCATATTGTCTACGCAAGGCTGTCACCACAGCGACATCATACTCTCTTGTCCATACCATACGGTTGTTAGGGTCGGCGGGAGGCATACTCGTGTAGTTGCTGCAATATTTGATGACATAATCAGTGTAAATGTTTAATACAATTCAGCCACAGCAGATACCATTTATGTGTGTTCCTTCATTACTGATTCAATCAGCATATACACAAGCTTCATTGATTAACACCGAAAAACAAATAATGAAACATAGAGAGGAAAGTAAAACAAATGAAAGCTGAAATCCATAGCTGAAATCAATGAATGATCTTTCCCAGAATACCAATTTATATATACAATTTCCAGATTTATGAAATCTTTTGTGATACTATTATGATATCATAATAGTATCACAAAAACATAACATCAAAATTCAGAACATTAAAACAGAACAAATAACAGAACATCAAAATGCAGGGATTCACCTAACCTAGACCTCACACTGATTTAGTTAAACAAGTTTTAAATCTGCTGTAGTTTCCCCTATTAACCTAACCACTACCATATGATAGATTCATATCTTGGAGGGAAATTATGTTCTGTAAACTAAAACATACTATAATGTCACAGCTGCATGTTAAAACTATTTAGTATATTTGCATGAATTTTGAATACATGTTATAACTCAAACCACTTGCATAATAGAGGTCATCTCCATGAGGAGTCAAATGTTGCTAAGATTGATCTGTTTTATGATTAATTGGTGGTTTACATGAACGAAAATAATGTAACAAAGAAGATATAAAACATAGACTAATGTGTTTAATTAAATGACAGTAAAACATCATGAGCTGTGGGTTTCACATAACCACATATCTCATGGTAAAATAACACACAATAAACAAAATATTCAAGTTGTATAGTGAAATAACTTTTCCAGGCATCACTATGTAGATGCAGGGATTCACCTAACCTAGACCTCACACTGATTTAGTTAAACAAGTTTTAAATCTCCTGTTGTTTTAAACCCTATTAACCTAACCCTGACTGCTCCCGCATGCCAAATCAAACATAGTACCTGCTAATGGTGAGCTAATGTAGGCAACAATTTGGTTCAACCATGGTATATATTGGAGGATTAATAATGGTTACTTTAATACAACATAGAGAGGAAAGTAAATATATACCAATGAATGATCTTTCCCAGAATACCAATTTATATATACAATTTCCAGATTTATGAAATCTTTTGTGATACTATTATGATATCATAATAGTATCACAAAAAACATAACATCAAAATTCAGAACATTAAAACAGAACAAATAACAGAACATCAAAATGCAGGGATTCACCTAACCTAGACCTCACACTGATTTAGTTAAACAAGTTTTAAATATTCTGTAGTTTCCCCTATTAACCTAACCACTACCATATGATAGATTCATATCTTGGAGGGTAATTATGTTATGTAAATTAAAACATACTATAATGTCACAGCTGCATGTTAAAACTATTTAGTATATTTGCATGAATTTTGAATACATGTTATAACTCAAACCACTTGCATAATAGAGGTCATCTCTATGAGGAGTCAAATGTTGCTAAGATTGATCTGTTTTATGATTAATTGGTGGTTTACATGAACAAAAATAATGTAACAAAGAAGATATAAAACATAGACTAATGTGTTTAATTAAATGACAGTAAAACATCATGAGTTGTGGGTTTCACATAACCACATATCTCATGGTAAAATAACACACAATAAACAAAAAACTCAAGTTGTATAGTGAAATAACTTTTCCAGGCATCACTGTGTAGATGCAGGGATTCACCTAACCTAGACCTCACACTGATTTAGTTAAACAAGTTTTAAATCTCTTGCTGTTTTAAACCCTATTAACCTAACCCTGACTGCTCCCGCATGCCAAATCAAACATAGTACCTGCTAATGGTGAGCTAATGTAGGCAACAATTTGGTTCAACCATGGTATATATTGGAGGATTAATAATGGTTACTTTAATGCAACATAGAGAGGAAAGTAAATATATACCAATGAATGATCTTTCCCAGAATACCAATTTATATATGCAATTTCCAGATTTATGAAATCTTTTGTGATACTATTATGATATCATAATAGTATCACAAAAAACATAACATCAAAATACAGAACATTAAAACAGAACAAATAACAGAACATCAAAATGCAGGGATTCACCTAACCTAGACCTCACAATGATTTAGTTAAACAAGTTTTAAATATTCTGTAGTTTCCCCTATTAACCTAACCACTACCATATGATAGATTCATATCTTGGAGGGAAATTATGTTCTGTAAATTAAAACATACTATAATGTCACAGCTGCATGTTAAAACTATTTAGTATATTTGCATGAATTTTGAATACATGTTATAACTCAAACCACTTGCATAATAGAGGTCATCTCCATGAGGAGTCAAATGTTTCTAAGATTGATCTGTTTTATGATTAATTGGTGGTTTACATGAACGAAAATAATTTAACAAAAAAGATATAAAACATAGACTAACCTAGACCTGTGGGTTTAATTAAATGACAGTAAAACATTATGAGCTGTGGGTTTCACATAACCACATATGTCATGGTAAAATACCACACAGTAAACAAAATATTCATTTGTGTAGTGAAATAACTTTTCCAGGCATCACTGTGTAGATGCAGGGATTCACCTAACCTAGACCTCACACTAATTTAGTTAAACAAATTTTAAATCTCCTGTTGTTTTAAACCCTATTAACCTAACCATGACTGCTCCCGCATGCCAAAAATCAGAGAACCCTATTTCTACATGAGGGACCTCCATTGACCAAATCATTGACAAAAATCAGAGAACCCTATTTCTACATGAGGGACCTCCATTGACCAAATCATTGACAAAAATCAGAGAACCCTATTTCTACATGAGGGACCTCCATTGACCAAATCATGCCAAAAATCAGAGAACCCTATTTCTACATGAGGGACCTCCATTGACCAAATCATTGACAAAAATCCTATTTATCAATATGGTATGCCCTATTTTGACAACTCAAGTAAGACCCCCAACCTACTGTCCTGACCTCAATGCTACAAGCAAGTGCACAACATTCGTATAATGGAAATTTTTATTATATGTTCAAGTTATAAAATCAACAAGACAAACATTGAGTACAATATTAGAATACTATCAGGCAATATTTGAGCAAGTAGACAAGCATACATACATATCACAATTCAAATAAAAAAGCATGGTAGTGGCTTTTATTTGCTTTACTACTATAACGTAGCACACAGACACACATAATAGCGGTAAATTGATGCATTTCTAGATAAAAGTAGTAGTAACAAGTAGAATAAATCAGTCATACACAACGACTGTTTGTAGGTATTGTCGGCTCATTTGCCACTTAATCGATATACATGCCTGATTGTTGTACTTCTGCCCTAATCGACCTCACAAATAAAGCACCGTCTACCCTAATTTGTGACAAACCTGAGCAGAAGGGGGCGAGAACAACGACAGAGTGCCCTAAAACCGAAATAACCCTCTTCAACATTTTGCCCTAAACCCGAAATAAACCTCTACCCTAGACAGAGACCAACTTGAGCAGAATCTCTCCTTGCAGTGACGACGGCAGCGGCGGAAGCTGGGCACGATCGTCGACCTGGGCAGCGCCGGCAGACCACGAGCAAGCAGCAACGAAGTTCCGCGGAAGTCCAGCACCACCTCGCAACAGTTGGACGAACAAGGTTGTGTAGTAGTCCAGCACCTCGCAGCACCACACCGCCACTTTAAAGCAGCAACAATGGCTAGGGTTTCGGGTTCCTCTTCTGTGCCGCCTACTCGTTCCTCTGTAGACGACTTGACCAGGCATGGCAGACCATGCTTTTGACCGCCCTAGCTCGGCGGTGGCAGTTGGCAGGAGACAGCTACGCCGAAGGTAGCTGCGTCGGGAGCAGCTGCGTCGCATTTACTCCACGGGCTGCTGCTTCGGCAGGAAAACGGCTGCTTCGGCTGCTTCGCCAGGAAGAGGGAGGGAGGGAGGGAAGATGTCGCGAGGGACGAAGCTGTGAGACGCGATACGCGAGTCGGGGTAATCTCAAACCGGATTTGGGATTCCAAAACTGCCTCTAGCTGTACTGGGTCAAGCTCGAAAATGGGACTAACCAAACCCAAAACGGGGTCTGAACCAGTCCCATTGCCAAACGGAAACACAGCCCGAGCCGGACTGGTTTGGGCCTACGTGTCGCTACGCGACAACGCCCAAACCCGACCAAACCCGGGCCAGGCCGTTTCCAAACAGGGGCTTAGGGCCTAATGGAGGACTAGGGGTTGCTGGAGTTGGGGTTGGTTGAGCTGGAGCTGGAGGAGTTGAGGTTGGTCGAGGGGGTATTGGTGTAATTGGAGCATCAGGCACTGGCGGTGGTGGGGAAGGAACAGGTGGAGCAGGAGAGGGAGTCACTGGCGGCCGGGGGTGGTTCCGGTGCTACTACTGGTGGTGGGTGGTGAGTAAATTGGCGGTGGTGGCGAAGATATGACTTCTGCTGGTGGTGGTGGTGGTGAATAGATCAGTGGCGGTGGAGGCGGGCTTGAGACTGGTGGTGGCGGTGGTGAATAGACCGGTGGCGGCGGAGGCGGGCTTGAGACTGGTGGTGGCGGTGGTGAATAGACCGGTGGGGGAGGAGGCGGTGGTGGCTTTTGTGTACAATCCAATTCTTTGGTACAACCAGGGGAACAGTAAACGTAGTCCCAATCTACGTTACCGTTGCTGTCTGCTAACCCAGGTGCATTGTGAGGGTCCGCTCCTGGTGGTAACTTGGTGAGGGGTGTTGAAAGAACTCCATTGCAGTTGCAACAAAATTTTGCTTCCAGTCCATAACTCCTATGGATGGTTCCATAATCCATTGTCGTTAATGACAGTAATGGTAACGGTACCCATCGGTGGTGATGGTTGTGTTTCGCTGCTGTTCATTGACGTAACTGGTGATATTGAGATCAGGGCTTGAGCTGCTAACCGGAGAAGTGGTACTTTCTCCAAACGGTACGATTGCTTGAACGAGAAGCGCCCTCACTGATAGGAGCTCCGGCGCCGGCACCTCCACTGCTGGGAGCTTCAGCTGCGCTGCCAACCCCTCCACTGCTTGTAGTGCTTCCCCCACCAGTGTCCCCGGTGCCTGTACCTCCTAAGACACCCGTTCCTCCAACTGCACTGCCAGCAGGAGCGGATGCATCCCCTGCAGCAGGAACACCACTGCCAACAGGAGCAGGTGCACCCCCTGAAGTAACAGCACTGCCAGCAGGCGGCGCACCATCTGCAGCAACACCAGTGCCAGTAGATGCACCGCCAGCATTGCCGGCTCCGCTCCCTGCCGTGCTGCTAGAAGGTCCCCCTGCGGCACCTCCACCCCCACCGGCAGCGCCACTGCTAGGCGCCGTCACCGACCCAACATCAGTGCTATTACTGCTTTGACAATTCGAAATGGAGAACAAGGAGAGGAACGATACAAGTAGGAAGAGGCATGAGGAGGTCGAACCCGACGGCAATCTAAAGACAGAGCTGGCAGTACAGGAGACGGCCATTTTTTACCCTCTAATGCATGGATCTCTACTACAAGAAAAGCTACACCGTATGCCCATGAACATTTCGATGTTTTGGCATCTCTTATATATACGAGCTAAAGATGGGATAACGTTTGTGGTTTGCATTTCGAGGATTCCCGTGCCAATTTTCTCCATAAACTAAATAGGCCAAAAAACCTAAATGGCACATTTGCCATTTTTTATTCCCTAAATGGCACGTTCTTGAACTTATTGCCCAAAATGGCACATTTGCAGGCCAATGCGTCCCATGCTGGGACGCATTGCTCTCTCGGGAGGCAATGTGTCCCCGGTTGGGACGCATTGCTCTCCCGGGGACGCATTGCCCTCCCGGGAGAGCAATGCGTCCCAACCGGGGACGCATTGCCCCCACAGGAGGGCAATGCGTCCCGCAGCCGGACCTATTGCTTTTTTTATTTATTTTTTTAAATTTTTTTAATTATGATATCATGTATATTATATATACATATATATATATTAAATTGCTAAATTAATATAATCTAAATTAACTTATATAAAATTAGCCATATATTTAAAATAATAACAGAATATTATATTTATCAAAACATAATATTTATAAATATAGATAAAAATATTCAAAATTAATAGATATAATACTAAAATTATATAATAAAGTTTAAAATTATAAAAATAAAGAAAATATATACATGTATTTATTTGAAACTTAGAAGAAAAAAACTAATATAGCAATAAAAATAAGAAAATACTAATATCAAAAATAAGAAAATAAGAAAATACTAATATTTGTATATATTTGTATATATTTGTATATATATTTGTATATATTTGTATATATTTGTATATATATTTATATTTGTATATATATTTGTATATATATATATATTTTTTATATATATATTTGTATATATATTTGTATATATATATTTTTATATATTTGTATATATATATATATATATATATATATATATATATATATATATATATTTGTATATATATATATATATTTGTATATATTTGTATATATATTTGTATATATTTGTATATATATTTGTATATATTTGTATATATTTGTATATATATTTATATTTGTATATATATATTTGTATATATATATATTTGTATATATATTTATATATATATATATATTTGTATATATATTTGTATATATTTGTATATATATTTATATTTGTATATATATTTGTATATATATATATTTGTATATATTTGTATATATTTGTATATATATATATGTATATAAGAAAATACTAATTAAGAAAATACTAATATAGAAAAATAATATATATATATATACAAATATATACAAATATATACAAATATCTATACAAATATATATATATACAAATATATATACAAATATATACAAATATATATACAAATATATACAAATATATATACAAATAATATGATATATATTTGTATATATATATATAAATGTGTATATATATTTGTATATATTTGTATATATATATATATATATATATATATATATATATATATATATATTATTTTGCTATATTAGTATTTTCTTATATGCATATAAATATATACAAATATATACAAATATATATACAAATATAAATATATATACAAATATATACAAATATATATATATACAAATATATATATATACAAATATATATACAAATATAAATATATATAGAAATATATACAAATATATACAAATATATATACAAATATATATATATACAAATATATACAAATATATACATATACAAATATATACATATATATATACAAATATATAAAAATATATATATATACAAATATATATATAAATATATATATAAATATATATACAAATATAAATATATATACAAATATATACAAATATATATACAAATATTAGTATTTTCTTATTTTCTTATTTTTGATATTAGTATTTTCTTATTTTTATTTCTATATTATTTTTTTTCTTCTAAGTTTACAAATAAATACATGTATATATTTTCTTTATTTTTATAATTTTAAACTTTATTATATAATTTTAGTATTATATCTATTAATTTTGAATATTTTTATCCACATTTATAAATATTATGTTTTGATAAATATAATATTCTGTTATTATTTTATTATCTTCAGATATTATTTTAAATATATGGCTAATTGTATATAAGTTAATTTAAATTATATTAATTTAGCAATTTAACATATATACGTATATATAATATACATGGTATACATGGTATCATAATTAAAAAAAATAAAAAAAGCAATACGTCCGGCTGCGGGACGCATTGCCTCCCGAGAGAGCAATGCGTCCCAGCAGGGGACGCATTGGCCTGTAAATGTGCCATTTTGGGAAATAAGTTCAAGAACGTGCCATTTAGGGAATAAAAAATGGCAAATGTGCCATTTAGGTTTTTTTGCCAACTAAATATTTCATGCTTCTCATGTCAAGACACAGCACAAATGTAAACGCACTTCCATCGGACAGCTATAATGTTGTATACTATTCATCGTACAATACAATGTCCTGAACCTTGTACGCTAAAAGCGGAATTTCGATAAATCCAAGTCTCTATACCAAAGGTCTAACTAATATACGCGGTGATCTCTCTTCAATATGTAAGCGAATCACGGAAGGATTCATTTGTGGTTCGCATCATTAGAGAGATGCCTATTGGCAATTTTGGAATTTGAGACAGATCATGCTTCACATGTCCTTGAGATTTCACCATTATAATCTGCTGTCTGCCCATTGGCTTGTAATACGTGCAAATTTTCAAGATACTCAATAACGGACAGCGGTGAATGAACATAGTTGATGCGGACAATATCACATTCGTCCGACAACCATTAAGTCCAATCTTTTTCTGAATACGCTGTCACCAGCAGCTTCCATAATTAGTAGTCTTACCCCGCCAAAATAATTCAGCAAACACGATTTCCATATACCTTATTTTCCGAACTGTTCAAACTTAGATTCATTACTTATCATTAAACGTAGCATCAAGTCATTCTAGGTGACGACGATGCCTACTTTATCAGGGCTTTGCCTTACTCATCCTAGTGGGCTCCTAAATTTGAAACTCCAATATGCCATCCTCTACTATTGGTCTCTCCTCAAGGTGAGTTTGTTGGCCCTCTCTTTGCCTCGGAGAGCATATGTGCATTATTTAGTGACTAGACATACGGTTGCCATTGCAGATGTCCATGTGTTACCAATACATATACGATTGAGATATATTATCTTCAATTGTTTTATTCACTTTAATTATGTTTCCCTTATACTGGAGACTTATGTAATATGGGCTTAATTTAATAGGACTACTAGGGTTTGTTGTTTGCTTCCTTGCTTATAGGAGAGGGTTGTCTTATTTCCAAGATATCGAAAGACGCTGCTTTCAACATGGTATCAGAGCATAATGTATAACCGTCTCGGGAGCCCCTCCTTTCCAAGTTACCATCGTTGTTCTCCTCCTATCTCTATTGATCATCTTCGTTCTTCCACGGGTCACACCTAGGGAGATATGGTCTTATTTCTAGCCTTACCCTCTTCTCCAAGAAGAGGATCCAAGGGCACTACCTAAGGCATTTCCATTAGTCTTATGTTGTTAAGATTAGTTTTCAGAATATCGTACAACACCCTCTTTGTGGTCATCTATGACCTTATTTTATAGGGCTTTGTCTACGTATTATGTGATGTGACTGGATATCTCCAATATATCTCTATTTCTCTTGGTGATCCATAAGGTTCACCACCTGCTCTGGGTCTTTTTCGGCCTAGGTCTACAATTTTGCGCCTTACATGGTGCGTCTCTGGTCTGATACGGTGTGTTTTCATCTGTTGTTGTGCAGATCTGCTGCTATGATTTTTGCTGCACTTGACATGACGTGTCAGTAACTTTCTAGCCTTGTTTCTGCTCTATATTTGTTGCTCTATTATACTATGTGTTGGTATATTATGGGATCATCTTATTCCTCTGTTGGGATCATCTTATTCCTCTGTTGGGATCCTCGAGACTTACCCCAAGTGTGCAACTTTTGTGATGTTTAATGGTTCCAACTATGTCTTATGAGCACACTCCTTTCACATCTATGTGCATGCTACAAGAAACAGTAGCATCTCACGGAACTATCTCCACCAAAAGAAGATACAATTGACAAAAAGAAATCTATCAAAGAAGCATATGAAAAAGGGAAGAGACTATAAAAAGATGGTTAAACATGACTCTCTAGTTCTCTTATAGATTCTAAATAGTTGTGATCACATATCTCTGCTAATCTACTCTTACTAACATAGTCAATGAGGCATGGGATCACATTGATTAAGTGTACTCTAACAAAGGACATGCATCTGTGTATTTGATCTATACACATGTATGCATTCTCTTAAACTTGAAGAAAACTCAACTTCCACTTCACATTTAGATAATTTTAAAGGGATTCAAGGTGAGCTCAATCTTAATCACCCCTTATCATCTGATCTTTTGAAAAATCTAAAGAAGCAAGAGGAGTTACCACTGTGTCAATTTTTGGTATTTGTACCTCCTAGTTATGAAGTTGTTCGCCAACAAATTCTTGCATCTAAACCCTTGTCAATGTTAGATGATATTTATGTTCTACTATCTTGTTTGGTGTCTTCTACTAGAGTTGTGAAGGAGCATGTTGTGCTTGTTGTTTGCAGGATGGGGCATGGTAATCATGGTCGTTATTGGGGAAAAAGTCTTAATCTTAGTGGGAGATGGTCCTCTTCTTCCTCCTCTTCCCAATCTAGATTATGCAACTTTTACAAATGTACTAATCATAATGAAGAAAAATGATGGCTTAAGCATGGCAAACCATAATGTTCCAATAAAGTGTCAACTACCAATGTTGATGGAGAATCTACTTTAGTCCCTAGTGGTGCTCATCATTAGATGATAACACTGAGTTCTTCTGACCTTTACAAACTAAAAAAGGCTACTTCTACTTCTACTATTATAACTCAAGAAAATATTGCCCAACACCCAAGTGACCCCTCATGACTTCAAGTCTCTTCCTCTTCATCAAAAGATGATTGGATTATTGATTCAGGTGCTACAACTCATATGACTAGTAATAAGAAACTGTTTACTTACATGGAGAAATCTATTTTTCATCCTCCTACACATCTACAGGATGGATCCACTTCTCTAGTTATTGGAAGAGGAAATGTGAATAGTAATCTTCTTAAATCTCTTTTTTTACCAAAACTTTCATTAACTTGATGTTTGTTAGTTAAATTACCAAAACTTTATATTGTAATGTAACCTTTTTTTCCTACATTATCTCCATGCAAGATCTTAGGACGAAGAAGATGGTTGGTGGGTGATATGAAGGCAGAAATGGTTTGCACTAGCTACAGACTTTTTCAAACCCTTCTAATACTTCACTTGTGGCCTAGTCTATCTCTCTTCACCAATGGCGCTTGAGTTTTGATCATCCTTTTACTTCTAAATTGAAGTCTTTATTTTCAACTTTGTCTTCTGAAAACTTTTCATGTCAGTATAGTCAGCTTGGAAAATACTATTGAACAGTGTCTGCTCCTCACCGTAACAATTGTTGTCCAAGTTTATTTTATTTATTTCACTATGATGTTTGTGGACATGTCGTATTGGTAATTGTATTGGTGTATTATATTTTGCAACTTTTGATTGTTGATTGGACTCGTGATACTTGGATATATTTGTTAAAAGCTCACTCTGAATTTTTAGATATTTTCTCCAAATTCTTGAAAGAAATAATCAGTTTTTTGCTACTCCTAAATTTTCCTTATTGATAATACTTTAGAATATGTGCAACATGGTTTTAAAAAGAATTGTATTTCCAAGGGGATTATTCATCAAACTTCTTATCTTTATAGCCCATAAAAAATGGAGTTACTGGAAGGAAAAATAGGCATATCCTTGATGCATCTTGCACTCTCCAAATTGAAATGGAAGTCCCGAAGTTTTATTGGGAAGATGCCATCCCTTTAGGCAATTATCGCATCAATCGGATTCCCACTTATATTCTCCAAAATAAGATTCCTTATCACCTTCTCTTCCCCAATGAACCAATCTTTGACTTACCACCAAAATTTTTTGGCTACCAATTTTTGTTCATAATCACCAACCTAGGAGTAATAAATTATCACCTTGTGCTTTCTGATGTTGTTTTCTTTATTACTCTTGTACACAAATGGGATATAAATGTTTTGATTGTGTTACACATCATTTGTATGTCATTGTGGTCTTGATGTTGTGGGGTCAGATCATGTAGGATAGAGAAATCCACCTAAGGAGTATATGTATACCCTTCTTTGCATATAGTTATATTCACTTTTTAGGGGTTATTGTGTATCTATTTCCTAGTTTTAGCCTCTAATTTGAATAAATGCAATTATCTTCCCTTTTCTAGACTTTAATGCAATTTACATACTTTTCATCCAGAATCAGCCAAAATATACTTCATTGCCTAGAAGGACGATCAAGCCCTCATGTTGCCACACCTAAAGTGAAGGAAAGCCCTAGAAGATTTCCATTGTCCGCCTTCTGACCAACCAGTCAAGAGATTGGCTCTGCCAGTCGCCTGACTCAAGCCACTCTCTACCTAGAATCTCTCAGATTCTACAGTTCTGATGTGTGCTCTCTGCATCTAGCCTACTCTGGTTCAACCCACGTTGGCCATTCAAAGAACCGGATATGGGGTCTAGATTGAGTAACCCATATGAGTTTCCTGGTAGACCGAGTACGGGCCATGCAATTAGCTGCCTTCGAGCATAAGTATTTAACATTACGGTTTCGACAGCAAGGAATGCATCTATAAAAGGGAACTTGTATCATCCATTCTAAGGGGTCTTTGATTGGTGATTAGACGTCAAATTATGCATCACAAACCCTAGCGAGGAGCAACGACGCAGTGGCCACAGTGGAGAGATTGGTTTTCCTGCATCAGGCGTCATGCCCTTTTCTATTGTTCTACCTATCTTTCTATTGTTGTCTCTCTCCATGAGCGAATAGACATTTGTGTTGGGGCATGGGGACCATCCCCAATAGCTATCTTGTATATAAACTCAACAATACTATTGTTAAATAAAGTATCATTCTTCTTATTTCCTTGCCTTGCAAATTAACATCTTGCTTCGCATATATGTTATAATCATGGATGTGTAGGTTGTTGTAATTGTGATTATATCTTTAGAACGATCTTAGTATCCCCCTAATGTGTCAGCAAGGGATAGTGAGGTGATTGGGTTATGATATGCTAATGTGTCGATAATGGTTGGGTGTAGTTAAGGATTCTAGTCAGAATAAACTACGAACTTGGGTTTCTAGTCTGGTCAGTTCCAAGGGAGTTTAATCCATGCAATGATTTGTATTCCATGAGGATGCATTAGTTAAGCATCTATTTTCATAAATTATTATTTAGGAGTTAAATCTTGCTAGAATAATTATACATGCTTTGGCAAGTCTAACCCCATGCCTTGGTCCTTTTATTATCATTTATTTACCTCTTTAATTATTGTTTTCATTGGTAGCAATTAGTTTAATCAATCAGTCAACTTACTCGGTGATAAATACTACCCTTAATACTTCTAAATATACACAACTACTTATTAAGGTTGTCCTTTGGGTTTGATCCTTAAGTATAATGCGATAAGGTTCCATTCGTGTGGAGTGGGGAATTATTGCACAGCTTTTGGTTAAACCTAAGGGTTATTCCCTTAGGGTTTGTATTTGTGTGACATTCGGAGCCCCATTTATACATTTTGAGAACTTTAAGTGTAGTCAAGGTTTTTCTTTTTTATGCTTGATATTATTGGAAATCCTCTAGAACTCTATTCATCAACTCATGATCACTCTAGATCTTTCCAAGTAATCCTAGCACATGTGAAGATCCAAAAGTTTTGACTCTGGATTATTGTTCGATCCTGAAATCGAGAGAACAATCAAAGGACTTCATAAGGAGAAAACCATGGCAGACGCAGCAACTGCGGAAGTAGCTATTCAAGCACAAATTGAAGTGGCTATTGCGGCCCAACAAGAATTATTCATCGTAGAAGCTAGAACGTAGGCAGAAGCCAAATTAAAGAATAGCCTAGAAGCCTCCCTAGATGCAAAATGTGCTAGAATATTAAGGAACTTTTATATTCCTTAAGGCGTCAACTTGACTCATCCAGTCCAACCTCTAGGCAGCCCGATCGAGATCAGGTCCGGTGGGTCAGTCTATTGCAAAATTCAGCCTTCACATGAAGTATTAGAGATGACTGTTGATAACATCTTCTCAAATTCATCGACCTTTTCTCAATGATGAAGCCCCATGAGGCACCACTGATGACACCATGTGATTTCAACTCTTCAAGTACTCTCTAGCTGACAAAGCCAGAGCATGGTATATCACTCTTCGAGGGGACCCAATCACAACATGGGAAGCTCTGGAAAATTAGTTTCTAGAGAAATTTTGCCCACCCTCAATGACATACTCGATCTAAGGAAAAATCACAAGATTTAATCAAGTACCCAAAGAACCTCTATATGAAGCGTGGGAATGGTTGAACGAACTCCTACGCAAGTGCCCACATCAAGGGACTCCTAAAAACCAAATCATCAAATTTCTCTATTAGGATGTCAAAGACAAGACTAAGTAGTTCCTTGATTCCTCCTTTAATGGAAACTTTATGTGGTAGAGCTTTGACAGTGCATTGAAGATCGTCAACATTGCTACCAAGAATCAGAGTCATTGGACTAGACCCTCGGCAAAAGGTGTTCTAAAAGAAGCTATGGTGGAGGATCGTTCAAAACTTGAATCCATCTCTGAATCACTAAAATCTCTCTCTCTCTCTCAAATAGGATAACCTTGCAAAACCTTTCAATGCATATGAGAGAAAGAACCAAACACCTCAGGTGAAAATCATCGCACCTTCTTGTGAGTTCTGACATGCAGTAGATCACAGCATGATTCATTTCCAACTATTATACACTACGTTCCATGAACATGAAGTTGAGTAACAGTATATAGTCACCCACGTCGAAGACATGAATTCAATTCATAATATTCCAAGACAGGAGTATTATAACCCAAATCAGGCTCATAACCACCCAGGTTTCCAATATAGCAATCTAGATGGAGCCAAGAGTCCCAATCAACAGACCCTACTGCAAGACACTCAAGCTAGAGTGCCATTGAACTACACTGGCTCATGTAATTAGGGAAATCACGATTCAACTTCCCAAGCAGGAAATACCAGTAGCAGTAGCAGTATCAGACTCCAAATCAAGCCCCACCATTACAGATAGAGCCAGCACCAGCACAAGATCTAGTTAAGACACTCCAGTAGATGATGGTAGCATACCAAACTCAATTGGACAATGACACATCCAATCAAAAGGTGTTGGAGTCACAAATCACTCTCCTAGAAGCTAGTCAATAGCCCCCACAAGTAAGATTGTAGGTCAACTAGAAAATAACCTCAAGCATCTAGAGAAATTAAACATCATAATGACAAGGTTAGGGAACATGTACTCCACATCCCCAACCTCCACTCTTGCATATATTCCTCCTAGTAGAAATGAAGGCACCCCAGTCGGGATCCTGAGTTTCCCAAATGACCATCCGACAGTCAATCCAGCAGAAGATCAGACATCAGACCCCCCCTGTGACATCAGCTCAGCCAGGCACCAATGAGAACTCAACCATTGTAGCACCAGTAGTCAACTTTGGACCATCAACAGCACCTGAAGCACCCATTCATAAACCTCGTATACCCTATCTGGGTCGTCTCAAGCAAACTAATTTGGATGCAGGTTCATGAAATTCCAAGACACTATGAAAAACTCCAGATTGACATCTCATTCCTCGATGCACTAGCTGAAATTCCAACCCAGTGCAAATATCTCAAGATCCTTCTATCCAAGAAGTATATGACCGAGGAATGTGAAATTGTGAAGCTAGCACAAATGACCTCTGATATAGTTCAGAATCAATTTCCTCAAAAGAAAAAAAATCTCAACTCATTTGGGATAGATTGTTTCATAGGATATGACACTTTTCGCAAGGGACTTACTGACGTAAGCACAAGCATATACATTATGTCATATACTATATGCCAACATCTTGGATTCAATGATCTCCTACCCATAGCTATGACCATCCAGTTGGTTGAAACGTCCACGAAGAAGCCTATGGGCATAATAGAAGGCATTCTTGTCAATCTAAAAAACACATACATCCCATGTGACTTTTTAGTCATGGGCATTAAAGAAGACAATCGGTATTCGTTGATTTTCTGAAGGCCCTTTTTAGCCACAGAATGAGCCTTAACCGATGTTACACCCCGATCTCACAATTACCATTAATCGTGAGATTAGGGCATAAATTGAGGATTTAACATAATACAAAGATCACCCTTAACTTTTTCTTTTTTTTTAACTCTTTGTTTTCTCGCATTGAACCACGTAAACTAACTTTACAAGGGAATCTAAACATTGATTTCTCTAATCTGATTTCAATAGTAAAAATGCATGTATGAACATTCATTATGTTTCTCATACTTTTAAGCACATAAAACTTGTTGATTCACATATATTGCTAAAAGAGGAATAATGTTATACATCATCACTTACAACTCTCTCTTATTTCTTTACAAGGACCTCGAGGGACAAGGACCAACTGAACTTAACTATACTCAGACTTAACTCTTGTGGAAGTTCTACTCTAATGCTTTGACCTTCTTCAAGTCCACGTGGTTTCCCTAAAAATTGTGAGTAGAGGGGTGAGCCTACTCGCTCAGTGAATGAGTACTTCAAAGAAACAGTCTAAAGCTCTGATATAATTATAGATATACTTTTGAGCAACTGATATCAATTATAACAGCAGTAAGCTTTAAAGAGATTTATCATTAACAATCATAAATATGGCAGGATACTCTAGATATCAACAAGAGAAAATCAATATATGAGCATGCTTGATAAATTTCAAAGGAACTAATAATTCAGAAACATACAAAGAATAAATGTTGGGAAACTATACTCGAATTTTTCTTAACCTTTCTTACTTATAAGAAACTCTTTAAACCTATATGAACTTATTTTATCTTATGCCCTGATCATATGCAGTGTACTCTACATATGAAGACTCGTAGTGAACTACGATCTCACCGTACAAGACTTAGCTTAAAACTCGGGAAGCTAAGCCTGGAACTGAATCTGGTTCGGCTTGACTCGAACTGTTACGTCTGACTAAGGCATCTAAACAGCTGGCCTTTAACTGGACCTCTCCTTCTAGGCTGAGTACACAGGTAGAGGGTCTGAGACGCTCTATGGGCCTCATCTTGGTACGCTATGTGGGTACCTTTGGGTTACCACCAGGATCTCTAGTTCATGTTGGGTAACCTATCTTCTCTTAGGAGACTTCCTCAAGGGCTACATCTTCCCATACACTCTGTAGGTGTGATCTGATCCCCATATACTAGTCGTTGCCAGGGTGGATTGTTTCCTCCCTAAAGTGCACACATCCATAGGGAATTTATGGTGTTCAGGGCTCTTAAGTTTATTATTTTATTATTCTAGGAAAGCTCTCACTATATTGTATCTTTTCCCTTACTTATACTTGACTCTGGTATCTCTATGGTACCGTGTCTATTTATTTAAAGTTTATAACACAACATGTATATCATTCTAAACTTGGTAGAGAAATATACTCAAACATTGTAATATATGAAGAAATCAACATATTATACATGCAGCCAGACTGAAATACTTAAATAAACATAATGCATGCCCATTTGGCACTTATACACTAGAATCATGCAATTAAACATCTTAATATACTGATAAGAGCTAATTATTTGGCATATGAGTAATCGTCATTTGCACTCATAAATTATTTGCACTTTCTTGGATAACATGCACATTGACCCAAATCCTGGGTTGTGCATCTCATACTGAGAACATGGTAATCAAAATGCTTAATTCATTTAACACCCTATCCTTAGGGTTTCATTTACCTCATTCACTTATCACATGGCTCTCATAAGGATTTCATGCGACATAAACATTCACTGAGTAAAGATTACTATCAACAAATCATATAAAATCAATATATGTATGAAACATTGGAACTGAGCTGAATTTGGGTTTCCATGACATTCACTGAGATAACATGCATCAATAATAAAATTTAATAAATAAAGTCTATCATGTCAAGAAAATCTGTTCAGATGGATTTCACGATATCTATTCGCAAATATCCAACTTTCCTTGCATCTAGGGTTTCACCCTCTTTACTGAGATATCAAACAAACACTATTCACTTTAAATGAAATCCAAGATAGTATCTGACATACATGTACTTTGAATTCAGATAAATAATCATTCATAACCAAGGGAATCCATATAAACAAATTTCTCTATTTTTTTAGGTCAATCACCATCTTTCTATAACTCCGAGCTCAAACATGGTTCATTCCAGTTTGATACAGACTGAGGAAAAGACGACAATAAGAAAAAGGAGCTAGAACTAATGACGGCTTCACGAGCTAGCAGGTGTGCTAGTCCATTTGCTTGTCTTCTACAGAAAGCAAAACTAATAGACTGAAAAAAAGACTTTAAGCTATAAATGTCTGCAAGCAGGGTTCCAAGCAAGTCCGGCCTTTTAACTTTTGCCTTTATGAGCTGGATGATTGTTTCCGAGTCTAATTCCACCACAAGCCTTGATATATGCTATTCCTTGGACTGTCGCATGCCCTCCCTAATTGCCCAAGCTTCTACTGTCGGTACATCCTAGATAGTTGGACGCCTGCTCCCCGCTACGTGCAGCACTCTCCCACCGTGATCTCGCCACACGAGACCTGTTCCGTCAAAGCCCTACATGTGTACTGCTGTGTCGCAATTGACCTTGATCATGTCAGCATCGGGCGCCATCCAGACCACCGTCCCCTTCTCTTTTACAGCCGGTCGATCTGCGGCGTGTTGATGTGCTTCATGGTGTCCAGCGAGTATTGCTAGAAAATGGCGCTGAGTTCAGAGTGGTGGCTTCGGTTGCTCCTTGAATATGATTGCGTTCCTCCTGGTCCACACCGCCCAAAGCGCTACTATCATAACATGGTTGTCATCTTCTCGCTGCTGGGTAATGAGGCTCATGATTCCGCTGCCCACATTGGTCTCCCCCACTTCTTGGATCCTTGCTTGCACTACAGCCGGGCTTTCTTTCCAAAGCTCCCACGCCTGAGGGCATCTAAACAACATGTGCCTAATGTCTTCTTTCTTCCTTCCACAAATGCTGCAAATTCCATCTGGATGACAATGACGGTCATATAGACATCCCAAGGTGCCTAACGCCCCAGTCATGCATCTCCATAGGAAATGTGCCTCCTTAGGGATGAGGTTCTTCCTCCATACTAGCCTCCATCCTTCAGCCTCCTCTCACTTTCTACGCACTTCTCTTACTGTCGGGTCTTGGGATGCCATCCAATAGGCCGATTTTACAGTGAATTCTCCTCTTCTATCTGGTTTCCAGTAGATGTCGTTCTCCTGCTTGTTGAGGCCAAGTGGTATTGCCAGGATTTTCTGTGCTATTTCTTGAGTGAAGAGGTTGTAGATGCCTTCCTTGTTCCAAGTGGTAGAATCATCCGTCATAAGATGGTTCACCCATTGGACATTGGTGCTTGAGAAACTGAAGGCACTTTCTATGCTCCCTCTTATTCCCGGGATCCAGGGATCCTCCCATATGTTGATATTTGTTCCGTCTCCCACTCTCCACTGCATCCCTTCAAGAATGATGGCCTTTGCATTCCATATACTCCTCCAGGTGAAGCTTGGGTCATGTCCCCTTCTGGCGTTGAGTGTTGTCCCCCTAGGAAAGTATCTTGCTTTAAGCACACGGTAGACTAAAGTATCTTCTCTATGGAAGAGTCTCCATATTTGCTTTGCCAAAAGTGCTTGGTTGAAAATGTGTATGTTTCTGAACCCCAATCCTCCTTGGTTCTTTGGTTTACACATGTTGTCCTAGCTGACCCATGCCATCTTCCTCTCCCCGTCTTTTGCCCCCCACCAAAATCTTGCTATAGTGCTGTTTATAGAGTCGAGAAGGTATCCCGGAAGCTGAAAAATACTCATGATATACGATGGTATGGCTTGGGCCACTGCTTTGATGAGTACTTCTTTTCCTGCTTTGGACAGCAATTTCTCCTTCCACCCTTGTAGCGTTTTCCATATCCGCTCCTGTATATAAGAGAAAACTTGTTTCGTTGACCTCCCTACAGCTGTGGGCAGCCCAAGATATTTCCCATGCTTGTCTACTTCTTTGACCTGTAAGAGCTGTGTTATTTCTGCTCTCTTTTCCCGGTCCACCCCTTTACTGAAAGCGACCTCAGTTTTGGATAGGTTGATTTTCTTTTCGGATGCCCGCTCATATTGGCTGATAATCTCAGCTAACTTCAAGCATTCTTCTTTGGTTTCTCTCACAAACAGGATGGAATCATCTACAAAGAAAAGGTGTGAAACTCAAGGGTCGTGACGGCTTGCTTGGATTCCTTGAATAATCTTTTGCTGCACTGCCAAGGTTAGAGAAGTAGAAAAAGCTTCGGCACATAAAATGAAAAGGTATGGTGAGAGAGGGTCACCCTGGCAAAGTCCTCAGGTTGGTTGAATCTTCCTGGTCCGCTCCCCGTTGATGGAAAACGAATGGGTCACAGTTGACATACAATCATATACCTTGTTCCTCCATTTCTCCCCAAACCCCATTTTTTCTTGCACATAATCAACAAACTTCCATTCCACTCTATCATAGGCCTTAGACATGTCCAGTTTGAGAGCTATATGTCCCTTCTTTGCTTTATTACCCCTCTTCATTGTGTGGAACAGCTCATATGCAATAAGGGTGTTATCTGTAATGAGTCTTCCCGGGATAAAGGCACTTTGGTTTTCGGTTATGATTCTGTCCATGAACGGTCGCAGCCTGCTTGCTATGACTTTGGAAGCTATCTTGTAGATGACATTGCATAGACTGATAAGTCTAAACTCACCAATCTCCATGGGCTTCTGAGTTTTTGGAATTAGCACCACCAGTGTGTCATTGATGTCGGCTATGCTTCTTTCAGATTTCCACCACCCTTTTATATAGTTGGATACATCATTCCCTACTATGTGCCAGTACTTCTGAAAAAACATTGCTTTCATACCATCTGGGCCCGGTGCTTTGTTCGGATGCATATTGTAAGGACCTTGACCTGCGTTTAGGGTTTACCATGTTTGTTTTGCTTGATCTTGATGCTTTTGTGCTTGCTAATCACCTTTAATGGTGATTAGGGTTATGTTGTGCTTTGTTGAGTGTGTGAGGGGCAACTTGCAAATAACCCAAGTTTAAGGTTTTGTGTGCAAGTTCGCCATCTTGTGAGATGTTTTCCTCTCTTTGCTTCCTCTAGGGTTGAGGGGAAGGCTTAGGCTTGTTGTTTGAGTTCTCTAGGCCTGAGTTGAGCTTGTTTGGGCCTTGAGCTGATTTGTTTGGGCTTGATTGAGCCTTGTGTCGGCCAAGTGAAGCTTATGTCACCCAACATGGTGGTGTGTCGCCCAGGTGCCCTGGTGTGTCGCCCAACAGAGCTGATGCATGTGTCGCCCATGTTGCTTGGTCCAACCTTGACCATGTTTGGTGGACACTTGGTGTGTATCTTTGACAAGTGTCTCTTGGTGTGCTAGTGTGTTGGCTTGAACCCTAGGACAAGTGTCCCTTGGGTGGACGACACTTAGCATAGATCTACCTTGGTTTCTCCTCCCCTTCTTTCTATATAAGTAGCTCTTTCCCTTGCCTTAGCTTCCTTTTCTCTTTTGGTCTCTCCTCCACCTTGAGTGCACGACACTCCTCTCTTTTCCTTGTGTGGTAGCTGATACACCCTCTTGGAGAAGCTTGGTGGATGATATCCCTTGGACCTTGGAGTGCTTCTTCTTCCTTGGAGCTTGGAGCTTAATGCGGGTTGCATAACTTCCAACCCTAACTTCATTACTTCTTGTTCTTGTTCTTGTTCATAAGTTAGTAGATTAGATTTGTACCTTGCTTGTGTTTCCTTTGGTGGCCGATCTCCCCTTAGGGTTTAGGGTTTCTTTGTAGCTAGTATACCTTATGATCTAGGAGTTGGAGGTTGAAGGTGACCTAGGGTGGGCGATACCCCCCTTCTGTGTTGGTGTGTTGGACGATATGGTACCCTCCTTGATGGACGATATGGTGTGTATGATCATGGTGTTGGGCGATACCTTTCCCTTGTGTTGGGCGATAGGGTGAACTCGGGTTATGTTGGCCGATATGATGGTGACCATGATGGGCGATAGGGTTCCTCTTGTGATGAGCAATACCCTTGTTCTTCTCATGAATGATAGGCCTTAGTATCTTGGTGGACGACAGGGCCTAGTTTGGTGAGTTAGTTGGGTTGCACGATATGCAACATGGTGCTGGCCGATAGCCCTGACGGGCGTTACCTCTTGGGTTGTGATGCGCGATAGAGTTGGGTTGTGACGGGCGTCATGCCCCTGGTTTGGGTATGTTTCGGCCGATAGGCCTGGATAGGTAGTTGCACGTTTTAAGGAGTGTTTCCTTCTCTCTTTCCTTCTCTCTCTTGACCGTTGTGAGGTTGTTAGCTGGGTGTTAGCCTTGAGTGACGGGCGTCGTGATGAGCTGTGACGGGCGTTGCCCGATAGGGTGTGACGCGTGACACCCCTGACGTGCGACACTCCTCTCTTGTGACGTTGTGTCGGGCTGGGCGCTGGGTGCAACGCAGCGTTGCTGCCTTCCCATGCCCTAGCCGTGTGAGCTAGCTATAGTGAGGGTTGTGATTGGTAGTGAGGGTTGTGAGTTGTAGTGAGGGTGGTATGGTTCTTTAATGACAGTTTCTAGTGTGATGGAAGGGGATGCTTACGCACCAATAAATGATAGTGATGCCTTGATTAGTAATGATAACAATGATAACGTTAATAGTGCTATTGATAGCTAGGATGTTAATAATGTTAATGATGATGATGTCTTGTTAGTAGTGGAAGCAATAATAATGTTAATGATGATGCTAAGCGATAGTTACATTAATAGTTTACTTAATGATATAACAATAAAGATAATAGTGGATGATGATGCTAATAATAGTAATGATGGTAACAAGAGTAGTAATGACATGCATGATGTAAGTCTTATGCTTATTTGTTAATGGCAATGTTAATGGTGGCTTAATGATAAAGATAATAATGATGAGGATAGTGGATGGTAACAGTAGTGACATTGGTAACAATAGTGTTTGCTCTGTATACTCAACATGATTTCTATATAAAGTGAATACCTTGATTGTTTGTATAATCTTGAGATAAGGGTGAGCATGAATATGGTTGGTTAATGATGTGCTTAATACACTTGATCACCAAATAGTGTAAGCCTAATAAGTAGAGTATCTTGAATGGCATATCATGATAGTAGGTGTAGTCCTTATGTTGAAGCTATGGTTATTATGTATCCTAACCATGCAGGTGATGTTTAGCCATGAAAGGGCTATGTGACACATGTGATGAGTAATATTACTTTGATAGTTATTTTATGAGATTATATGTTTGTCCCACGATGATGATGTGAGCCTTGGGAGGCAGTGACAGTAAATGATGAGGGATTGAGATCCTATGGTATGTGATGATCCTTGATATGGATATGGATGGTTAACAAGAGGCCAAGTGGTAACATGTGATGTGGGAACCTTGTGATGGATCAGGTTGATGTGGTTTCCATAATAATATAATGTTTTTTATTTCCGTTATGTTTTGCATGTTATATAACTTGGTTGAATCCTGCAATCCATCTAAAAGATACTAATTAATTACAGTGGAATTATATCATGTAGTTTTCCCTGGCCATAGATCCATCATCGTCAGGACTTGGTGATGGTGAAACGGGTTCTCCTACGGGTTAACCTGGAAGCGCATATTTTTGAATATGTGTAGGTTGCTCCTAGCCTGAAAATGAGGAGGTAAGAGTGTAACTTCGGTTGCAGACTCAGATACGTATATAGAGCATGGTGAACAGGCCCATGGCTCAGGATATGTGATGTGAGGAGCATGAATGCGTTTATGGCTCAGAGCACGGTGAATAGGCCCGTGGCTCATTTGTACTAGCGCTGAGACCTGTACCAAGGCAGGCTAGAGTAAGGGTAGCCTATGGAGCTGACCCTGTGGATTATACCACTTCAGCATGTGACTACGGTTATGCTTATGTTGTACTCGTGTACTGACCACGAGGTGGGAGGTCTTGGAGTCCGGCTCTTCCATTGACCTTGTATGGCACCGGCTTTAGGCTTCGCAGCCAGAGGTTGGATTTGAATGGTACGATTCAAATCCTTGGGGCATAATAATACGTAATATAGTCGTTTAGTATTTACTGCTTAGGGTAAACACGAAACATTGGTTGAGGCCTTGTTTGTGTAATATCTCTGTTATATCTTGTAGGTTTTGTGACAATGTCTTACCTTGATAATCAGGTTATGTGGTAATATATCTTGTTATGATAATCATGTTACATATATCTTATCTTGTCAATCATGTTCCATTAAGAGATATCTGGTTATATGCTTTTGAACAGCTGGTAAGCTTGTCGGTAAGAATAGCTATGCTTTATATAAACTGCTCATGTTGTATCTGTTAAATAGTTATTTGCTGTTATAGCTTATCTTGCTGAGGTTCTGTAGTTGCGGTGGGGAGTTATGTTTCCCACTGGGACAATTGTTCAATTGTCTCACCCCGCTGGTTTAACCCCCTTTTAGGTGGTCGAGGTAGACGTGGTCGTGGTCGTGGTGTTGCGGCTGGGCAGCTTGAGGAGCAGTAGAAGGCAAGCGATGGATATGCTGCTATTTTGGATGTTTTGTAGTAGAGTCTAGAGTCATCCCTGTACTCTCAGGTCCTTGGCAGTGTTTTGACGATGTTTTGTGATGAACGATCGATGACGTTTGTATATCCTGCCGTTGGCCGGATACGTGCCTTTATGTATATGAACAGGTGGTGATCTCATGTGATGGATGAACAGCTGTTTCTGCAAGCTATAGAAACGTATCAGATCTCGTGTATGTATATATATGACATGTTTCTACGCTGGATGAGGACTGGAAAGTAATAGTTTCACAGTTTATCTGTTTTTCGCAATCGGTTTTAATTAACCCGTGTTTTCATAATCTGTGGTTATGGTGATTTCCGCACATTTTTGCATAACACCCCGTTATCTATATGATAATGGGATGTGTTGCCACAAGTTTTGGTATCAGAGCTTTAGGTTCGCTGAGTCTACAGGGATTTAGGACTAGGTTGAGTTGTTCTTATGTGTGTCCAGGTTTTCTTACAATATCTTCTGCCCTCAGCAGAAGAAAAGTCAAGATGTCTGGAAACCATGAAGAACACTCTGGTGAGTACAGTGATGCTGCATCGGTTGATGGAGCAGATGGTCAGGCACATGCAGATCGGGTGCCTGAGGTTCCCCAATTTAACCCAGCCATACTTGAACATCCTGCTTACCAACAGCTTATGGGGCAGTTAATGGCTACGATGAATCTCATGGTTGAGCAATTACCAGTGCCTCCTCCACGAGCATAGGTTCCCCATGGAGAAGCATCGGGTATTGGGAAGACCTTCAAGCGGCTTCGCTGAGTCGGAGCTTCGGATTATGCTGGAACGGCTGATCCAGCAGATGCAGATCTGTGGCTGACAAGTCTCGAGAAGGCTTTCCGGATTCTTGACATCCCCGAAGTGGACAAGGTAAAGCATGTTGTCTACCTTCTGAAGGGTAGTGCTGGTCACTGGTGGACCATCGAGGAAGAGAAGCGGCCTGGCGAGGTGATCTGTTGGGAAGTGTTCCGACGCGAGTTCGTCACCAGATACTTTCCGAAGACGTACTTGGATGAGAAGATCAGTCAGTTTGAGAAGTTGCGACAAGGAACGATGAACGTCACCGAGTATGAAGCCAAGTTTATGGATCTGTTGAGGTTCTGTCCTCACATGGCGGCAACAGATGAGGAACGGATCAGACGTTTCGAGAAGGGTTTGAGTGCTGAGTTGAAAACCCCTGTGTCTGCGTTGGAGAATCGAGAACGGTTTGCTACATTCGTGGAATCAGTTCGACGGATCGAGAGGACTGTAAGGGAGAAAAGAGAGTCTATGTCCCTTAAAAAACCTGGTCAGTTTCAAGGACGTAGGTTTGGTGGCTTTAAGAAGCCCAGGTTTTCAGCACCGTCAGCGATGAAAAGTTCTGGTGTACCATCTCAGTGGTCTCTGAGTAAGGGAAGAGGTTATGTTTCTTCACCTTCTAAGGCACACAATTCAGCCTCTGTGGCAGTGACAGGGCCAGCTAGGCCACAGTTTGAGGACAAGTCATGTCATCTTTGTGGACAGGTCGGGCATTGGAAGTTCAATTGCCCGAATAGAGATGTTGAAGTAACGCAGTAGCCAAGGCAGAGTTTTCAGAGATTAGAGAGACCACAGCCCAGTGGTAGCAAAGGACGAGGACACGGTCAAGCGTCTCAGGCTGGATCGTCTGCTCAAGGAAGCAGAGGTCGTGGACAGCAAGCAACGACTCGATTCTATGCCATGAGTCAGCCGGAGGCGATAGTCAACCCGCGAGTGGTGATAGGTCAGATGGAGTTATTTCATTCTGATATGTCTTCTTCTTGCTTTATATCTGTTCTGGTTGACCCGGGTGCTACACACTCTTTTATCGCATATAGTATGCTTGAAAACTGTCGTTTATCTGTTAGTTGTAAGAAGGATAGCTTGTTGTTAGAAACCCCTCTTGATGGTTCCTCTTTGCTTCGAGTAGAGTGTCCATCCTGTGTTTTGTCTTTTTTGGGACACCGCATCCAAGTGGATCTTATACCACTTGATATGCATGGTTTCGATGTTATCCTTGGGATGGATACCTTAGAGAAGTATAAGGTTGTCTTGGACTGTGGTTCCAAGCAAGCAGTGTTTGATGTTGCTGGAGAGAAGTGGACCTTCTAGGGAGATAGGAAGATCCTTCCGACGTGTTTGGTATCAACTATGGTGGCAGATAAGTTGTTACGACAAGGATGTGAGGCGTTCCTAGCTCACGTGGTGGATATCGTTGTGGTTACCAAGGCGAAAGGTCCTAGTCTTGAGGAGGTGTCAGTTATTCGAGAATTTGCAGACGTGTTTCCTGAGGAGTTTCCTGGTGTCCTCCACCCCGAGAGATTGATTTCGAGATCAATCTGGTTCCAGGAACACAGCCAGTTGCACAGTCAGCATATAGGATGGCTCCAGCAGAGATGGCAGAGTTGAAGAAGCAGTTGCAAGAGTTGTTGGAGAAAGGTTTTATCCGACCGAGTACGTCGTCGTGGGGTGCTCCCGTGTTGTTTGTTAAGAAGAAGGATGGTTCGATGCGGTTGTGTATAGATTACCGGTAGTTGAACAAAGTCACGATCAAGAATAAGTACCCATTGCCGAGGATAGATGATATGTTTGATCAGTTGTGTGGTGCTACAGTATTCTCAAAGATCAATCTACGGTCTGGATATCATCAGTTGAGGATAAAGGCAGATGACATACCAAAGTCAGATTTCAGGACGAGGTATGGTCATTTCGAGTTCGTGGTTATGCTGTTTGGGTTAACCAATGCACCTGTAGCTTTCATGGATCTGATGAACAGAGTGTTCCATCCATTTTTGGATCAGTTTGTTGTAGTCTTTATAGATGACATCTTGATCTATAGTCGAGACAGGCCAGAGCATGAACAACATCTTCGTCGAGTGTTGACTCTTCTTCATCAACATCAGTTGTATGCCAAGTTCAATAAGTGCGAGTTCTGGTTGGAAGAAGTGACTTTCTTGGGTCATGTGATATCTGCTGAAGGTGTCAAAGTAGATCCGAAGATGGTGGAATCCGTTGCGGATTGGGAACAACCGAAGACTCCGATAGAAGTTCGTAGTTTCCTTGGTTTGGCAGGATACTACCGCAGGTTTATCAAGGACTTCAGTGCAATCGCTTTACCAATGACAAAGTTGACCAGGAAGGACGTACCTTTTGTTTGGGATGATCGATGTCAGCAAGCTTTCCAGAGTTTGAAGGAGAAGTTGACCAGTGCTCCAGTGTTGACCTTGCCAGAGTCTGGGAAAGGCTATGTTGTTTTCTGTGATGCTTCCAAGAAAGGTTTAGGTTGTGTGTTGATGCAGGAGGATCATGTGGTTTCTTTTGCTTCACGACAGCTCAAGAAGCATGAGGAGAACTATCCGACTCATGACTTGGAATTGGCAGCAGTGGTTCACACGCTAAAGATTTGGAGACACTATCTATATGGGGAAGCATGTCGGATCTTTACAGATCATAAGAATCTGAAGTATATCTTTACACAGCAAGATTTGAACATGCGACAATGACGATGGATGGAGTTGATCAATGATTACGACTGCACTATCGAGTATCATACTGGTAAGGCGAATGTGGTAGCTGATGCGCTTAGGAGAAAGTCTTCTTCTCTTTCTTCAAAGAAGGCACAGTTGAGTTCTCTGGTATGCCATAGGTGAGATATGTTTGTTTCTCTGCGACAGATGAATGTGCAGATGGAAGTTTCTTTGTTGTCTGGTCTTTTTGCACAGATGCAAGTTAAGCCTATGCTGAGACAGCAGATCAAGGATGCACAGCAGACAGACGATGTGGTACAGTTGATTAGATCAGAGTTCGGCAGTGACAAGCGTGATGGGTTTCATGAGTTTGAGGATGGGCTAGTTTGCTATCGTGATAGGATGGTGGTTCCAGATGCTGATAATCTGAGGAAGTTGGTGCTTGAAGAAGCACATACGTCGATGTATGCGATGCATCCAGGTGTCACCAAGATGTATCATAGTCTGAAGGACTTGTACTGGTGGCCCGGTTTGAAAAGAGATGTAGCTGAGTTCGTGGCAAGATGTGCGGTGTGTCAGCAAGTGAAGGCTGAACATCAGAAGTCGGCAGGTACGTTGCAACCTTTGCCGATACTACAGTGGAAATGGGATCATATAAGCATGGATTTCGTAGTTGGTCTACCCCGGATGACTAGGAATCATGATTCCATTTGGGTGGTAGTGGACAGATTGACTAAGTCTGCCCATTTTCTACCAGTGAAGACGACGTATACAGCTGAGAAACTAGCTCGAGTATATGTGGATGAGATAGTACGTTTGCACGGAGTGCTAGCAACGATAGTTTCTGACAGAGGTCCTCAATTTATGAGTCATTTTTGGGAACAGTTGCACAAGGCGTTGGGAACGCAGTTGAGGTTCAGTACAACTTTTCACCCACAGACAGATGGACAGTCTGAGAGGACTATTCAGATTTTGGAAGATCTTCTTCGAGCTTGTGTTTTTTAGTTTCTAGGCAACTGGGATGTACATCTGAGTTTGATAGAGTTTGCCTACAAAAACAGTTATCAGCAGAGCATCGACATGGCTCCTTATGAGGCTTTGTATGGAAGGAAGTGCAGATCTCCTTTGTGTTGGTATGAATCAGGTGAGTATCAGCTTTTGGGTCCTGAGTTAGTACAGAAGACGACAGATAAGATCAAGGTGATACAACAACAGTTGAAAGTGGCACAGGATAGGCAGAAGTCATATGCAAACAATCGTCGACGACCTTTGGAATTCCAGGTAGGAGACAAAGTGTATCTCAAAGTCTCGCCGTGGAAAGGTGTGCTAAGGTTTGGACGGAAGGGTAAGTTGGCACCCAGGTATATGGGGCCTTACTCAGTCATAGCACGTGTTGACAAGGTAGCTTACGAGTTGGAGTTGCCTCTAGAGTTGCACAGGTTGCATCCAGTGTTTCATGTCAGTATGTTGAAGAAAAGTCATTCGGATTCAGGTACCGTGATACAGCCAGTTGAGGTTGAGCTCGATGTAGATGTGACCTACGAGGAAGGTCCTGTGGTGACCCTTGACAGAAGAATCAAGAAACTGAAGAGGAAGGACCTGGTTCTTGTGAAGGGTCTTTGGCAATGTCGTGCGTTGAGGAAGCCACATGGGAGCTTGAGGAAGAGATGAGGAGGAAATATCCCTCGCTTTTCTCTTCGGATTTCGGGGACGAAATCCCTTAAAGGGGGTTATCTTGTAAGGACCCGGACCTGCGTTTAGGGTTTACCCTGTTTGTTTTGCTTGATCTTGATGCTTTTGTGCTTGCTAATCACCTTTAATGGTGATTAGGGTTATGTTGTGCTTTGTTGAGTGTGTGAGGGGCAACTTGCAAATAACCCAAGTTTAAGGTTTTGTGTGCAAGTTCGCCATCTTGTGAGATGTTTTCCTCTCTTTGCTTCCTCTAGGGTTGAGGGGAAGGCTTAGGCTTGTTGTTTGAGTTCTCTGGGCCTGAGTTGAGCTTGTTTGGGCCTTGAGGTTCCTTGTTTGGGCTTGCTTGAGCCTTTTGTCGGCCAAGTGAAGCTTGTGTCGCCCAACATGGTGGTGTGTCGCCCAGGTGCCCTGGTGTGTCGCCCAACAGAGCTGATGCATGTGTCGCCCATGTTGCTTGGTCCAACCTTGACCATGTTTGGTGGACACTTGGTGTGTATCTTTGACAAGTGTCTCTTGGTGTGCTAGTGTGTTGGCTTGAACCCTAGGAAAAGTGTCCCTTGCGTGTAAGACACTTAGCATAGATCTACCTTGGTTTCTCCTCCCCTTCTTTCTATATAAGTAGCTCTTTCCCTTGGCTTAGCTTCCTTTGCTCTTTTGGTCTCTCCTCCACCTTGACTGCATGACACTCCTCTCCTTTCCTTGTGTGGTGGTCGATACACCCTCTTGGAGAAGCTTGGTGGACGATATCCCTTGGACCTTGGAGTGCTTCTTCTTCCTTGGAGCTTGGAGCTTAAGGCGGGTTGCATAACTTCCAACCCTAACTTCATTACTTCTTGTTCTTGTTCTTGTTCATAAGTTAGTAGATTAGATTTGTACCTTGCTTGTGTTTCCTTTGGTGGCCGATCTCCCCTTAGGGTTTAGGGTTTCTTTGTAGCTAGTATACCTTGTGATCTAAGAGTTGGAGGTTGAAGGTGACCTAGGGTGGGCGATACCCCCCTTCTGTGTTGGTGTGTTGCACGATATGGTACCCTCCTTGATGGATGATATGGTGTGTATGATCATGGTGTTGGGTGATACCTTGCCCTTATGTTGGGCGATAGGGTGAACTAGGGTTATGTTGACCGATATGATGGTGACCATGATGGGCGATAGGGTTCCTCTTATGATGAGCAATACCCTTGTTCTTCTCATGAACGATAGGCCTTAGTATCTTGGTGGACGACAGGGCCTAGTTTGGTGAGTTAGTTGGGTTGCACGATATGCAACATGGTGCTGGCCGATAGCCCTGACGGGCGTTACCTCTTGGGTTGTGATGTGCGATAGAGTTGGGTTGTGACGGGCGTCACGCCCCTGGTTTGGGTATGTGTCGGCCGATAGGCCTGGATAGGTAGTTGCATGTTTTAAGGAGTGTTTCCTTCTCTCTTTCCTTCTCTCTCTTGACCATTGTGAGGTTGTTAGATGGGTGTTAGCCTTGAGTGTCGGGCGTCGTGATGAGCTGTTACGGGCGTTGCCCGATAGGGTGTGATGTGCGACACCCCTGGCGCGCGACACTCCTCTCTTGTGATGCTGTGTCGGGCTGGGCGCTGGGTGCAACGCAGCGTTGCTGCCTTCCCATGCCCTAGCTGTGTGAGCTAGCTATAGTGAGGGTTGTGAGTGGTAGTGAGGGTTGTGAGTTGTAGTGAGGGTGGTATGGTTCTTTAATGACGGTTTCTAGTGTGATGGAAGTGGATGCTAACACACCAATAAACGATAGTGATGCCTAGATTAGTAATGATAACAATGATAACGTTAATAGTGTTGTTGGTAGCTAGGATGTTAATAATGTAAATGATGGTGATGTCTTGTTAGTAGTGGAAGCAATAATAATGTTAATGATGATGCTAAGCGACAGTTACATTAATAGTTTTCTTAATGATATAACAATAAAGATAATAGTGGATGATGCTGATAATAGTAATGATGGTAACAAGAGTAGTAATGACATGCATGATGTAAGTCTTATGCTTATTTGTTAATGGCAATGTTAATGGTGGCTTAATGATAAAGATAATAATGATGATGATAGTGGATGGTAACAGTAGTGACATTGGTAACAATAGTGTTTGCTCTGTATACTCAACATGATTTCTATATAAAGTGAATACCTTGATTGTTTGTATAATCTTGAGATAAGGGTGAGCATGAATATGGTTGGTTAATGATGTGCTTAATACACTTGATCGCCAAATAGTGTAAGCCTAATAAGTGGAGTATCTTGAATGGTATATCATGATAGTAGGTGTAGTCCTTATGTTGAAGATATGGTTATTGTGTATCCTAACCATGCAGGTGATGTTTAGCCATGAAAGGGCTATGTGACACATGTGATGAGTAACATTACTTTGATAGTTATTTTATGAGATTATGTGTTTGTCCCATGATGATGATGTGAGCCTTGGGAGGCAGTGACAGTAAATGATGAGGGATTGAGATCTTGTGGTATGTGATGATCCTTGATATGGATATGGATGGTTAACAAGAGTCCAAGTGGTAACATGTGATGTGGGATCCTTGTGATGGATCAGGTTGATGTGGTTTCCATAATAATATAATGTTGTTTACTTTCTGTTATGTTTTGCATGTTATATAACTTGGTTGAATCCTGCAATCCATCTAAAAGATACTAATTAATTACAGTGGAATTATATCATGTAGTTTGCCCTGGCCATAGATCCATCATCATCAGGACTTGGTGATGGTGAAACCGGTTCTCCTACGGGTTAACCTGGAAGTGCATATTGTTGAATATGTGTATGTTGCTCCTAGCCTGAAAATGAGGAGGTAAGAGTGTAACTTCGGTTGCATACTCAAATACATATATAGAGCATGGTGAATAGGCCCATGGCTCAGGATATGTGATGTGAGGAGCATGAATGCATTCATGGCTCAGAGCACGGTGAATAGGCGTGTGGCTCAGTTGTACTAGTGCCGAGACCTATACCAAGGCGGGCTAGAGTAAGGGTAGCCTATGGAGCTGACCCTGTGGCTTAGACCACATCAGCATGTGACTACAGTTCTGCTTATGTTGTACTCATGTACTGACCACGAGGTGGGAGGTCGTGGAGTTCGGCTCTTCCATTGACCTTGTATGGCACCGGCTTTAGGCTTCGCAGCCAGAGGTTGGATTTGAATGGTACAATTCAAATCCTCAGGGCATAATAATATGTAATACAGCCGTTTAGTATTTACTGCTTAGGGTAAACACGAAACATTGGTTGAGGCCTTGTTTTTGTAATATCTCTGTTATATCTTGTAGGTTGTGTGACAATGTCTTACCTTGATAATCAGGTTATGTGGTAATATATCTTGTTCTGATAATCATGTTACATATATCTTATCTTGTCAATCATGTTACATTAAGAGATATCTGGTTATATGCTTTTGAATAGCTGGTAAGCTTGTCGGTAAGAATAGCTATGCTTTATATAAACTGCTCATGTTGTATCTGTTAAATAGTTATATGTTGTTATAGCTTATCTTACTGAGGTTCTGTAGTTGCGGTGGGGAGTTATGTTTCCTGCTGGGACAATTGTTCAATTGTCTCACCTCGCTAGTTTAACCCCTTTTTAGGTGGTCAAGGTAGACGTGGTCGTGGTCGTGGTGTTGCGGCCGAGCAGCTTGAGGAGCAGTAGAAGGCAAGCGATGGATATGTTGTTGTTTTGGATGTTTTGTAGTAGACTCTAGAGTCATCCCTGTACTCTCAGGTCCTTGGCAGTGTTTTGACGATGTTTTGCGATGAACGATCGATGACGTTTGTATATCCTGCCGTTGGCCGGATACGGGCCTTTATGTATATGAATAGGTGGTGATCTCATGTGATGGATGAACAGCTATTTCTGCAAGCTGTAGAAACGTATCAGATCTCGTGTATGTATATATATGACATGTTTCTGCGCAGGATGAAGACTGGAAAGTAATTGTTTCACAGTTTATCTATTTTCCACAATCGGTTTTAATTAACCCGTGTTTTCATAATATGTGGTTATGGTGATTTCCGCACGTTTTCGCGTAACACCTCGTTATCTATATGATAATGGGATGTGTTGCCACACATATACTTCAGTGCCGTCAAGATTTCCTCCGTAGTGACATCTTTCTCAAGCTCCTTACTCTCATTCTGACTGATCTTGGTATTGATTCCTCTCGTAGCCTCCTCCCATCTGAATGGGTTGCTAGTCTGAAAGAGAGTTTGAAAAAAAATCAGCACTATGCCTTCTATTTCATCTTCCTCATCTTTCCATTGCCCTTCTTCATTCTTTAGTCCTTTAATCTTGTTCCTCTTCCTTCTTTGGGATGCCTTGTGGTGGAAGTATGCAGTATTTCTGTCTCCTGACTTCATCTCATTCACCCTTGCTCTGGCATGCCAGAACGCCTCATCCCTTTTGTGCCATTCTTGGAGTTCTGTCGTAATGTGAGTGCACCTCTCTAAGTTTGTCCTGTCGGGTGGTAAATTTTGTAGTTCCCTTAGCGCCTCTTCCAATTGTTTGATTTTTCTTCTCCTTACCCCGAAATTTTCATCAGCCCATTCTTTCAGTTTACTTTCACAGTAGCCCATCTTTCCTTGTAGGTCTGTACTATGCCGCTCTTCCCATGCTGACAAAATTTCTCTATTTAATTATACAACAATTGCAATCATAGACAAATTCCCTATATTTCAGTTTACTCTTATAACCTCTATGAATACTTAGGGAATTCTCATTAGGATGTATTGTATACATTTCTAATATGATTTTATCATCTGAAATTCATCCAAACAGAGGAAGAATCTATTTCATATCATTTTGCAACAACTTAGATCAAACACACAATTCAAGGTTTGTAGTCGCATACTAAGCAATTAAAGATTATGGATGATTTAACCAATTTTTGTGTAATATACTGTTTAAAGGAAGTTCCCACTCACCCTAAGGTGTGAAAACGCCTTAAAAACACAGTTCAATCCTGAAAATCTCAATATCATATCCAATCCCTAGCAATTCACCCAATTCTTCTTCTTTTCAACTTAAAAATTCTAGAATTGAAGATTAGGAGAGAAAGAGTGAGAAAAGGACTTGATTTGATATGATTTTGAATCCAATCAGGGGAGGGATGGAATCTTGACATCTGAGAGAAGATTCACCATGAAACGGTATCCAAAGAACCTAAACTTACATGATTTCATCATTCCTCAGACTACCAAACCCTAGGTCAGCATCTCCATCACTTTCTCCTCTCAAACCCTAACTCTCCCTCTCTCTCTAGGATTTCATTTCTCCAGATTGAATCATGAATTATGAGAGCTCCTTGTGTGTTAGGTTGACCATATAGAGCAATTGAGCTGCTTGGGTCAATTGCACATTGACCCCTCACTATACTTTCTCTTATTTCAGCTAAATTTTCTATCATAAAAATAATACTGTAATTCATCTACTGATAAGGTCTAAACACATCCAAAAATTATGAAAATTTTACATGTTGTTTATGATTGAGATTCAGATCTCTATTAAATTTTATATCATTTGGAGTTACCAATAAATAAATAAAAATAAAACACTACACTATTGAAAAGCACTCTGTCAGTATTTTGGTCAAAGTATAGTTTGACCGAGAACCACATTCAAAGAACACTTAAATATTCTAAAAAATTTTACAATATGCATGATTGAGTTATCCATATCATATCCAAAATTCAATTAAATATAAAATTTGTAGAAAATATGAAAAATCATTTACCAAACTGCTATTCTGATCAAATTCCATATTCATGTACTATCAAAACCCTAATTTTTTCCGATTAGAGTTTACATTTCTCAAACCCTAATTCTTCAAACTTAAATCATAGTTAGAGTTTCTTCTTAGGTTTGAAACATCACAATTGATCTACTATCATTAATCAACTCTAAATGATGTTCAATCTAATCAAGCATGTAATCATTCAGGTAAACCCTAGTTTACCAATTAAGCACAAATGTGGTCATTACAATTCCCACCCCCTTATAAATTTTCATCCCCGAAACATAAATATGCAAACAAAGTATATTCAAAGTTTATGTTAAGCTTCTGAAATCTTACTTGTCATTATATTCTTGTATTTCATACTTGAATGCAGTTTTCAACATTAAGTCCTTCATTTGTTTTCTAATCACAACATGTTTGAAATAGTTCTCAATGACAACAAACAAATTCTCTATGCCACAATCAATCATAGCAGAGAGAGAGAGAAACAACCATTTCAATATTTTTTTATACTCTTGAGGTGTTACCTCAACATTGGTAATCCGATCCAACTATCTCAATTCATACGGCTCAATATGTACTATTGTTATGTATTACCTCTATGTCACAAAAGAGAGTTCACCATGTTCTTTTGAATTTTACTACTGTGCTACTCAAATAGAAAAATAGTCTTGAGTTGGAAGACTAGATTCAACAACAATTGTACATTACTACTCATGGCATACCCATTGGATCATGGATACATAAGGTGAAGCATTACCATCACATTCCATATTATTCTCAAGTATGCACCCACACATAATTCAAGGTGTAACCAACGGGTTATAGCATACTAGGGTTTCAACAATAGTAACAGAGTACTCCATGATTGTATTAGTCATTCAAAGATTATTCATACCCAATTACCATCACTTAGTTATATTAAAGCTAGGTATAACAAGCTGTACCTCATTAGGGTTACATATCAATACAATATGGTTATCATCCATTCTATTCAAATGAGTGAATAGGTAAGACTACCTTATTCAGTGTAACCCTCCATTTGTTTTATCATCATTTGACCCATATCACCATACAACAATTATACAATACTAAGATGGATTACTGGTATGAATGACTAAAACTATCAAACACCTTTAATTAACATATTCCTTGCACATGTACATTGAAATCATACGTAGAACCAATTTACATCCCTTAATATACCTTCAACAAATTATACTTTGAAAAACGAATTCACATATTACTAAAAGCCATTGTTATCTCTTATCTCTCTCCTCATTCACTACTACTTACTTTTTGTTACTTATCCTTCTCATTTTAATTATGTAGATTAAACATTCCTAAAATTTAAACATACAAGGTACGAATAGATTATTCATCATTCTTGTTATCACTGCAAGAATTTATCTCATATCGCACTTCACTCATATTGTATTTCTCCTTTTGTTCAAAACACACTTGTTACATTTCAAATTTATATCTTACTCTTTACTCCGAACCATTTCCATATTGTTTATCTACCTTTCAGATTAGCTATCTTTAAACCCTGGATTACTATCAGTGCTAGTTTACTTCTCATAGTGCAAATCTCATGATCTTATTTTATAGAGATGCTAGTATTCAAGGTCAAATCACTATTGACATCCCTTGAACTACTACAACTCTAAACATTCTAGGGTTTGGTCCTTATCAGAAGCATGACACTATTGTGATGTGACTTTTCTCCCTTAATTTGAAATTCAAATTTGGATCTCACAAGTTTTACTAAGGTCTTTCTTATCTTATCAATTGAATTTACTTTCTCTTACTTGACCTATTCAGATAAGATTACATTCTCAATTACCCTGCTAGGTTTTCATCATCATATTGTGTGTCATTATTACATTCATTAGATGTCTCTACCACGGTGGTTATGCATCATATATGATTCATTTTCTTATCACTTCATTCACACATTTCTCTCATTAAGGAAGATATGAAAGAGAAGATGATTGTGAGACTTAGAATTCTTATCTTCAAACATTCAATAATACATTTCTCATATGTAGGTTTAATTAATTATCAACAAGGATACTTGACTAATTAGCACTTTCTTGAATCTCGCAACCTCTTCCTTTTATAATCTATATTACTCCATTATGTTTCAAACCCTTCTTTACTTTCTATAATCCCCTTACCATATACTACTATTCTACATGTCATCTTTAACTTCTAGTTTTCTCTTATGATCATGTTGCTTCTTTTATGTGTATGATCATGTATACCATGTTTCATATATTTCCTTTTATCCTTCTACTAATGTGAAGTTGAAATTCTAAATCAATAATCTCTCTACTAGTATCACCTCATGTTTAGTACATTGCATATCCTTCATTTTAAATCAAACGACTCATGCATGGGTGAAACATAGTTTCTCTTTCAATCAAGGTTTTTCCCTCCTGAATATAGTCTACCTTTGTATGACTTATTCATTTATTTATCTACAATTTTGTTCTTCTTTTAGAAACTAGTTTGTTGTTCTATAGAGATGTAGAATCCAAAGGCAGTAAGGATGAATGTATTAAACATATTAATAAAGGTATACATTCCATGCTCTCAATTATATCATAACCCTCATTCCTTAATCAAGCTCATTATTTCCAACATTTCTCTTTGTTTCAACTAAGTTTCTTATCCTAGTTTTATGATTTACATTATCATCTAGTACTCTTCACTTTAACTCTTCTGAAGACTCTTCACTTCTATGTACTTATTGTATACTTAGCTCTTTTCTTCTATTTTCCCTTTTCTTTGGAGTACATAAAAACATTGTACTCGGTTATATAATTCATTCATCATGATTGATTCTTACTATCTTGGCCCCTTACATACTTTTCTCATATCTTTTCCATATTTCATATTTAGAGTTCATATAACACTAATAATTAAACTTAATATGAACCTTATGTCATGTTCCTTTATTCCCAATTAAGGGATTTTCATGTGAGGCCCCAAAGTTGGATCTTAGATATCAGTTTCAACTGATTCTTAGTTATCCCAGTCTTTCCCTTATACATCAAAATCTTAGAGTATATACATTCATACTAGAATTTGGATCTAATCTATCCAGAATTTACTCTTGTTATGTTACTAATAGGAGTCATTTGATCCCAGTAATGCATCCTGCCAGCCGGACCAGGCCAAACCTACAGTCCTGAAGCCAAGAGCTACTCAGGATTACTCAACTCCTATTCATCTCAAATGTGTGGAAGAAAACTTATCCACTTAGGAAAGCTCATTCAAAGATCATTTCTAGTGTACTTGATACAAAGAATGTAATCAATAAATGCTACAACTTTATAGTGTATAACAAATCTTAAAGACCCATATATATTTCAAAATACTGAATATCTGAATTCAAACATATAAGAGCTTTTCTATTCATCTCCAATAAAATAACAATATGAAATGAAAGTTCTATCTCATTTCATATTTATGCTCATAATTCATGTTACTTATCTTATTTCTAACCCTACTATTTCTAGGGTTCCTCTCTAGACCATCCTTCCATTATATACCTAGCCAGGGTATACATGAAAGAATAGACAGAGTAGCTTGATATTGGTTGATCCAAGTACTCAGATACCGGACCAGGATATCCAAATACTCAAATCCCTAGAGATAACATCATAACATATCCTATCTACCACACTTATGACTCTAACTTACTAACTTAATGGTCCCTGACAACTCAGCCTAAGCTCTAATACCAAGTTGTTACACCCCGATCTCACAATTACCATTAATCATGAGATTAGGGCATAAATTAAGGATTTAACGTAATACAAAGATCACTCGCATTGAACCACATAAACTAACTTTACAAGGGAATCTAAACATTGATTTCTCTAATCTAATTTCAACAGTAAAAATGCATGTATGAACATTCATTATGTTTCTCATACTTTTAAGCACATAAAACTTGTTGATTCACATATATTGCTAAAAGAGGAATAATGTTATACATCATCATTTACAACTCTCTCTTATTTCTTTACAAGGACCTAGAGTAACAAGGACCGACTAAACTTAACTATACTCAGACTTAACTCTTGTAGAAGATCTACTCTGATGCTTTGACCTTCTTCAAGTCCACATGGTTTCCCTAAAACTTGTGTGTAGAGGGGTGAGCCTACTCGCTCAGTGAATGGGTACTTCAAAGAAACAGTCTAAAGCACTAATATAATTACAGATATACTTTTAAGCAACTGATATGAATTATAACAGCAGTAAGCTTTAAAGAGATTGATCATTGACAATCATAAATATGGCAGGATACTCTAGATATCAATAAGATCAAATCAATATATGACCATGTTTGATAAATTTCAAAGAGAACTAATAATTTAGAAACATACAAAGAATAATTGTTGGGAAACTGTACTCGAATCTTTCTTAACCTTTCTTACTTATAAGAAACTCTTTAAACCTATATGAACATATTTTAGCTTATGCCCTGATCATATACAGTGTACTCTACATATGAAGACTCGTAGAGAACTACGATCTCACCGTACAAGACTTAGCTTAAAACTCGGGAAGCTAAGCCTAGAACTGAATCTGGGTCTGCTTGACTCAAACTGTTTTGTCTAACTAAGACGGCTAAACAGCTGACCTTTAACTAGACCTCTCCTTCTAGGATGAGTACACAGGTGGAGGGTCTGAGATGTTGTGTGGGCCTCATCTTGATACGCTCTGTGGGTACCTCTGGGTTACCACCGGGATCTCCAGTTCATGTTGGGTAACTTAACTTCCCTTAGGAGACTTCCTCAAGGGCTTCGTCTCCCCGAACACTTTGTAGGTGCGATCTAATCCCCGTATACTAGTTGCTGCCAGGGTGGATCATTTCCTCCCTATAGTGTAGACATCCGTAGGGAATCTACGGTGTTCAGGGTTCTTAAGTCTATTATTTTATTATTCTTGAAAATATTTTACTATATTATATTTTTTCCCTTACTTATACTTGACTCTCATATCTATATGGTACTGTGTCTATTTATTTGAATTTTATAACACAACATGTATATATTCTAAACTTGGTAGAGCAATATACTCAAACACTGTAATATATTGAGAAATCAACATACTATACATGCAGGCAGACTAAAATACTTAAATAAACATAATGCATGTCCATTTGGCACTTATACACTAGAATCATGTAATTAAACATCTTAATATATTGATAAGAGCTAATTACTTGGCATACGAGTAATCTTCATTTGCACCCATAAATTATTTACACTTTCTTGGAAAGCATGCACATCGACCCAAATCCTGGGTTGTGCATCTCATACCGATAACATGGTAATCAAAATGCTTAATTCATTGAACACCCTATCCTTAGGGTTTCATTTACCTCATTCACTTATCACATGGCTCTCATAAGGACTTCATGCGACATAAACATTCACGGAGTAAAGACTACTATAAAAAAAATCATATAAAATCAATATATGTATGAAACCTTGGAACTGAGCTGAATTTTGGTTTCCATGCCATTCACTGAGATAAAATGCATCAATAATAAAATTGAATAGATAAAGTCTATCATGTCAAGAAAACTCGTTCAGATGGATTTCACGATATCTATTCGCAAATATCCAACTTTACTTGCATCTAGGGTTTCACCCTCTTTACTGAGATATCAAACAAACACTATTCATATTAAATGAAATCCAAGATGGTATCTGACATATATGTATTATAAATTTAGATAAACCATCATTCATAACCAAGGGAATCCATATAAACAAATTTCTCTATTTAATTATACAACAATTTCAATCATAGACAAATTCCATATATTTTAGTTTACTCGTATAACCTCTACGAATACTTAGGGAATTCTCATTAGGATGTATTTTATACATTTCTAATATGATTTTATCATCTGAAATTCATCCAAATAGAGGAAGAATATATTTCATATCATTTTGCAACAACTTAGATCAAACACACAATTTAGGGTTTGTAGTCGCATACTAAGCAATTAAAGATTATGGATGATTTAACCAATTTTCATGCAATAAACTGTTTAAAGGAAGTTCCCACTCACCCTAAGGTGTGAAAACACCTTTCAAATGTAGTTCATTCCTAAAAATCTCGATCTCATATCAAATCCCTAGCAATTCACCCGATTCTTCTTCCTTTCAACTCGAAAACCCTAGAATTGAAGATTAGGAGAGAAAGAGTGAGAAAAGGACTTGATTTGATATGATTTCAAATCCAATCAGGGGAGGGATGGAATCTTGACATCTGAGAGAAGATTCGCCATGAAACTATATCCAAAGAAGCTAAACTTACATGATTTCATCATTCCTCGGACCGCAAAACCCTAGGTCATCATCTCCATCACTTTCTCCACTCAAACCCTAACTCTCTCTCTAGGATTTCATTTCACTGGATTGAATCATGAATTATGAGAGATCCTTGTGTGTTAGGTTGACCATATAGAGCAATTGAGCGGCTTGGGTCAATTGCACATTGACCCCTCACTATACTTTCTCTTATTTCAGATGAGTTTTCTGTCAAAACATATTACTATAATTCATCTACTGATAAGGTCTAAATGCATCCAAAAATTATGCAAAGTTTACATGTTGTTTATGATTGAGTTTTAGATCTCCAATTAAAATTTCAAATCATTTGGAGTTACCAATAAATAATTAAAAATAAAACACTACACTGCTGAAAAGCACTCTGTCAGCATTTTGGTTGAAGTATAGTTTGACCGAAAACCACATTCAAAGAACACTCAAATATTCTGAAATTTTCCTCCAATATGCATGATTGTGTTATCCATATCATATCCAAAAATTCAATTAAATACAAAATTTGTATAAAATATGAAAAATCATTTACCACACTGCTATCCTGATCAAATTATATATTCATGTACTATCAAAACCCTAATTTTTGCCGATTAGGGTTTACATTTCTCAAACCCTAATTCTTCAAACTAAAATCATAGTTAGAGTTTCTTATTAGGTTTAAAACATCATAATTGATCTACTTTCATTAATCAAGTCTAAATGATGTTCAATCTAATCAAGTATGTAATCATTCAGGTAAACCCTAGTTTACCAATTAAGCACAAATGTGGTCATTACAACCGATGTTGAGGTTGAAACCATGCTTCTATATTTAGGAAAAGAGACTCTCGAATACTGGGTTTTTACCAGTATATAACTTTTTAGCCACAGAATGATCCTTAACCGATGTCTTAAAGGCCCCCACTTTTGTGATATTTTATCGATATATAACTTGCACTTTTAAATCTACAGTTTAAATGGTTCTTGTTTGCTACCTTGTCTTTGTAGAAACACCTTGTCTTCTTCTTGAGAAGATGTTTATTCTCAAGCATCATCCCAATGGCCTTTGCCTCTGTGTCTTCCATGGTGATGTGGGAAATGTTGGTGCACCACCTTGGTCGCCAAGAGGAAGCAAAACTTAGAGTTTTTTTTGCTAGTGTTTCTCTTAACCGATGTCTTAAAGGCCCCCACTTTTTTGATATTTTATCAGTATATAACTGGCACTTTTAAATCTATAGTTTAAATGGTTGTTGTTTGCTACCTTGTCTTTGTAGAAACACTTTGTCTTCTTCTTCAGAAGATGTTTATTCTCAAGCATCATCCCAAGGGTCTTTTCCTCTGTGTCTTCCATGCTAATGTGGGAAATGTTGGAGCACCACCTTGGTCGCCAAGAGGAAGCAAAACTTAGAGTTTTTTATTGCTAGTGTTTCTCTCTCTCTCCTTATTCTCCTATTGTAGGTCATTTTCCTTAGGGTGATTATTTTCTCTACCCAACAGAAATAACTCTTAGACAACTTGTCTCACAATGTATGTCTCTCCTCTTAGACATCCACCACTTTATATAGAAAAGTCATGGGCTTGGATTTCTAAAATATCCAATCTAATTCATAATCACAATTCAAAACAAAATCAAACTCAGATTGTTGTGTAAAATTCTAGTCATCAGTGGGTTATCTTTTCAACTAATAGGGACTAATTTTGTCATCCAATCAACCGACATGGTTATCCAATCATCCTAAATGGTCAGTTTTTGTTCTATTTCAATTCCAATTTGCCAAAATGAACATCCTCATTTTTCTTGTTGTTTCTTGACTTCAATCCAGTCGACTGACTATGTTATCCAACCAACCGACTGCATTTCTCAAACTAGTGATTAGTTGGTCAATTGACAATCAATCAATTAGTTGATTCAAACCATCATGTTAACTGACTAGATTTATTTGTCCACCAATTGAATAAGAAAGCATCCTATACATTATTTAGAACTATTCTAATCATATGTTTTATTGTGAACTTAATTTCCTTTATGCATCATTATGTGTGTCTCGTAAGTTCCACATTATATTGGTAGTGATTTTTATTACCTCGTAAGAAAAATTGGTGTCCAAAAACATGTGATGGCTACCTATGTCATTGGAATAAGTTGAGAATAACTTTCACCTATAAAGTGATCAATGTTACCATGATCGTATAATCCCTTTGTCATAGATATCTAGATTTAAAATAAGGCATGGAGTTGTCATTCTCTTAACATTCAATCTATATTTCTTGAACCATAGAAGACTACTGAGATATTTGTGAGCTTAATATAATATATTGACTCACATCAGCATCAACATGCATTTCATAGTCTCACTTATCAAGTGGACAAAATATAACTCTAGTGGAGGAACAAATCCCATCAACATCACTTAGAATAATTCAAGTGGCGTAGTGCATTCGACCACCACATGTATGAATCCCTATTTAGAGTCACGTTGAGTCAATGTTAAAGTACACATGCTAACATGTGACTATTTGTAGTCAGGTCTAAGGATTACAATCATTGTTGTCACATTGAGATATGACTCTGACTTGCCATGACATGTCTTCCATGTGTCATTCTCAGTGTGGTTCTATCTAGTATAACATATACCCATGAATCTAAATTGATAGCCATTATCATGACTAAATAGAGGTAGTCATAATTCAACATACATATAAGTCTTTTGTATTACTATTATTCTATAATATTAAGAATAACAATTGATTACGGACATAACCAGAATGAATAATATAAATATACATCTAATCTCATGTTTAAGTCTTCAACCCAAACGATATGTCATTTAATCAAAACATTCTTAGGATATTATTATTTTCATTAATTATCTCAATACTAAAAAATAATAAGTTGAATTTCCTTTATTAATAATCAAATCATATGAATGTACCACTATTATAATCATCACATGATGGCTCTTAGGGTATATAATCAATAGTATTGCCTTCTTCCACTTCTTAGACTTGGATGCATGGATGATTTAGTTTGTGTCACCGTTGAGGAGTGTGATTAATATGCACTAATATGTTGTTCTGGGATGGAGAATGGCACAACCCATTTTATCATCATGTAGGTTTTGTTTAGTTTGTCATTGGGATTCTTCAATAACCATAGAGCTAGATGGGTGGCCTGTTGAGCCATGTTATGTATTTAGAGTGATTTTACCAGTTTGGTCAGCCATTATTTCTCTCTCTGGGAGCTCATCAATGTTAGTGCATCCACTATTGATATTATTTATTATCTGTGAGTAGGTTTTACTTCTTTACATTGTCAAAGAAGTTTGATCTGATATTATTCTTTTTTTTTGTAGTTTGTTGAGTAAGATTTGACTGAGGATCCAAATAACACCTATCGTGAGTTATGGAAACCTCATCCTTGTTAGGAAGAGATTCATAATGCAACTCCTTCTACACCTTTTCCTAATCTAGATAGAGAGGTGTCTCATGGATCTGATGATTTTCTAGGTTTATGACATCATCACTACGCTGAAGTTGATCTTTGAGTCACTTCCCTTCTTTTGGATCCAACTATGTCTCATTCTTCAGTGAAGGTTATTTTGGATGAACCTCATCCCACCCAAAAGTTGGTTTTGCAATGACCACCACCAAAGATTTCTTTGACTTGATCATCATAACTAGAAATGAGAAGAATAAACTATTAATGACTACATAGGGCTATCGTGGATGTAACAACCTAAATTTATACAAATTTACATGAGAGGATGCATCATTCCTGACTCATACATTGATGGGGCACTGCACACATTTAATATAATGCATAAAGAATAATTGCAATAATAACCAACTCAGGATGCCATTTATTTCTCATTCACAATAGTTTACATGAAAAAGAAAAATCAATACAACTTATAACATAATTAAATATCCCTAGATGAACAAACTAGCCTTAATGAATAAAATATAGCTGAGGTGGATAATGGCACCCCACCTGGGCAATCCTACTAATCCATCCTAGTCCTTAGCTTGATGTCTTAGTCCTCCTCTTTTCACCCCCTATGGACATTTTCATAACCTTGCAAAGAAATGGCAAACCTATGTGTGGCACTGAGTAGTTATAAAGAAAATAACACATAAACTTTGCAAGACTCAAAATAAACATTAAATAATTTCCATGATTCTTTATCATTTATAAGTACTTAATATTTGCAATTATTGAGTCAATAACATGATTAGTGTGATTATAACATGGAAACTTAAAATGGATTGAATGGATTAACATGATTGCATGGATTTTATCTTGAGTTGATATAGTCACTCTCCTAATTGCACCACAATACTCATCAGGCTAGTTAAGGCTCACATAAGGCTAGTTAAGTCTCACATAATGCTCCCACAAAGCTTCTAAAGTCATCTAAGGCTCACATAAGACTGGTTGAGGCCCACATAAGGTCGATTAAGGCTAACATAACATGACTGAAAGGACTATATATACATAGCATGATTTCTTAATCTTAAACATGGTTTTCAAAATTTCTTAGTTCAATAGCTTGGTAGTGATACATAATGTTCCATTTGAAAGAACAAATGTAAAAGTAGTATAAAATAGGATTTCTAAAGATGTACATTATTTTTTATAAGCATGTAGTAAGTCATAATGTACTTGTACTTTAAATGAGTCATTATGAATAAATAAGTGAATAACATAAACCTTGAACTCTAGATTAATACTCATTGTGCATGACCATTTGCCTAAACCTGAGGAGCGACACTACTTGTAGTATCACTCCTAATCAAAACCCTAATGTCATGTCCAACATTTAAGTGTATTAATAATCATGATTGAATGTCTACTGTTAGGGTTTTCAATCAATCATGGAATGTATGTTGGGAATCTGGGCCTAGAACCTTTACCATTCAATAGACTTTAAAAATAGATCAACTGTCCTACATAGGTCATCCTCATCAAAGCTTTGTAAAAAAATAAATGAATTTGTAAAGCTTTAATGTATTTTGATTAATCAAAGAGCGAGATAAATCCATGTGCAAGAAAATATGACTAAATAAAATATGGCACAACCCCACCAACGTGGCCCAGTGGTAGACTTACACATGGATGAGGGCTCACTCAAAACCAAATTGCATCCCTCAATTATTCTTTAACCAAAATGCCCATGTGTGGTTGATGCCTAGATTAACGTTGACTAGGGCAACATCGTCAAATTTAGAGCATGTTATTTTCGTTCATCATTGACTAAGAACCAAGGATCAAAGCTATGGTCTTGAACACCAACTTGTGATCTGTGGCAAGCCAGAATGGGAGACCATGACCACTGGCTTCCCCATATTTGGCGTGACTCAAAGACCCATGATTTAGGTACAATGATGACTGTAAATGCCAAAGACACTTGCCGCCATGGTCGATAAAGCTGGAGAAACAAGTGGTAGTCTAGATAGCCAAACACAGCATAGAAGTCCCACTAGATTCAAAAACTCTACTCATCAGGGAAACCCAAAACTATTCACACAAAGAGAAATATATATATGTATGATTCATTAGGACCACAAACTAAGATGTGATATGTAGGAAATAGAGCATTCAAGCTTAAAGTTAGGACATAGTGCATTGATGTCAGGTGGCAGGTAAAGAGCATAAAACTAGATTCAGACTAGTCTGACACAAATAAGGAAGATTTACCATAGCATGTGTCTAGCCTGAAGGGCTGACCGAGTTCATGATCTTCCAGCATGAATCTAATCTTGTGGGTAGGGTATGTGGATGAATAGGATTGAATAACCACATATGGAAAATGAATATTAGAGTCTAAGTATGCTTACTAGAAGATACATTTGACTATGGTGGTTGATCGGCCTAAATCACACGTCCAAAATGGAACGGATCTAGAGTAGTTGCACTCTTAGATTTATAACCTGATACTTAGGCCCTCGAAACTATTATATGGGGTCTAAAGTAGTAGTTTAAGGTCAAACCACAGGAACAAGGTTGGCAAGTGTTAAGAGCGTAGAACCTTAGACTCAAATACACCAAATAAAGGGATAGATTAAAATGATGTTCCTTATGGAACGAAGTTACTCTGAACAAAGTAAGAAAAGAAAAGGTGAGAAAACAAAATAAGAGAACAAGACCAAACAAGGAAAATGTAACCAAAGTATGCATGGGAACTTGGGTTGGGTTTCACCTACTAAGATCTCTCATATTTCCATGATGTAATGTCAGGATGTTGTGTGAGTCCCCTTTCGAATGTAGGTGTTGCGGATGAAGGAAGCAGTGCTGAAGATCTCATCTCCTTCCTCATCCTCTTTGTATCAAAAGAGGGACTCTAGAAGTGGGTCAGCGTGAGCAGGTGGAGGTCTTGGAGCAGGGTCGATGGACTCTTGTCTGCCATTCCTGACAACTGATGAGGGCAGAGATCGTTCGATGATGAAGGCTTCCTCAGACGACTCCACGTTTGGTCAGTGTTGCAAGCATGAAGGAAATGTGTGTGACCCTCATTACGTAGTTGTTCATCTCATATTTGTAGGAGTTGGCTTGGGATCCTTTACTTCCGCCCCAATCCTCCCAAGTACCATCCTCGAGGCATGTGCTTAGAGGTTCTGATTATAGTGCTTGTCAAATCCGCCATTGGGAGGTGGTCATCAGGTAACGAATATTCGTAGCTCACTAGATGGTGGGTGCAGGTGGACCTCTGGGTGTTGGTTGCAGATGTGCCACCGGCTGATGCTCGCAGGGTTGCCATGGGATGATGGTAGTAGCAGTGCCATCGGATGATGACAGCAGATGGGCCACTGAGTAATGGTCATCTAGAGACCATCAGTTGTCGTTTGATGGTGTTCCTATTATTGGTCCATCGGGTAGTGCCCGCAGGCGAGCCACGGGGTGGCACTTAGTGGTGATGGACCGATGGAAGCAACCATCGAATGACTTTCGGTGGTGATCCTGTGTTCCTTTGGCAATGCACTTCTTGTCATTATTAAACACTTTTATGTGACATCATTTCCATACTTAAAATAGGGTAAAGAAAATATATACAAAGTATTTGGGAAGTGAATACAAATTTTCTAAATAGGAGGGAAATAAGGATAAAAATAAGGCATATAATATCTATAAAATTGGATGTTATCAACTCCCCCAAACTTAGAGTCTAGTCTATCCTTGGGCTAACAATCATTATTAAAGCATCAAATGACTTCAGTGGGCTTTATTGGTTATTGTTTTAGTGAGTGCAAAAAATGTGATAATACTAGCCTCAAGTAGAGATTTATGCATCGAGTCAAGAGATTGTCATCATATAAAATTCTCTCTCTTAGTTTGGAGTTACAGTACTTGTATTGCTTGCTATGACTTTTTTCATTAGAAAGTTTCCCCCTCATGATGCATTGATGATCCTATTCCAGGTTGTACTTGCACAATGTTCCAGTAGAGATAGCTTTCATGCCTAACTTTTATTTTTTTTGGGTCTCCTAGATATTGTGCTTGGGTAAGCTAACACTGTAGTGTTTCCTACATTCCTCAAGTTTGTTCAACCATTTCAGCTGCCTTAGAAATAGTGTTGCCCGAATGGGCCATGATGTAATGTCAGGATGTTGTGTGAGTCCCCTTTCGAATGTAGGTGTTGCGGATGAAGGCAGCAGTGCTGAAGATCTCATCTCCTTCCTCATCCTCTTTATATCAAAAGAGGGACTCTAGAAGTGGGTCAGCGTGAGCAGGTGGAGGTCTTGGAGCAGGGTCGATGGACTCTTGTCTGCCATTCCTGACAACTGATGAGGGCAGAGATCATTCGATGATGAAGGCTTCCTCAGACGACTCCATGTTTGGTCAGTGTTGCAAGCACGAAGGAAATGTGTGTGACCCTCATTACGTAGTTGTTCATCTCATATTTGTAGGAGTTGGCTTGGGATCCTTTACTTCCGCCCCAATCCTCCCAAGTACCATCCTCGAGGCATGTGCTTAGAGGTTCTGATTATAGTGCTTGTCAAAGCCGCCATTGGGAGGTGGTCATCAGGTAACGAATATTCGTAGCTCACTAGATGGTGGGTGCAGGTGGACCTCTGGGTGTTGGTTGCAGATGTGCCACCGGCTGATGCTCGCAGGGTTGCCATGGGATGATGGTAGTAGGAGTGCCATCGGATGATGACAGCAGATGGGCCACTGAGTAATGGTCATCTAGAGACCATCAGTTGTCGTTTGATGGTGTTCCTATTATTGGGCCATCGGGCAGTGCCTGCATGCGAGCCACGGGGTGGCACTTAGTGGTGATGGACCGATGGAAGCAACCATCGAATGACTTTCGGTGGTGATCCTGTGTTCCTTTGGCAATGCACTTCTTGTCATTATTAAACACTTTTATGTGACATCATTGCCATCCTTAAAATAGGGTAAAGAAAATATATACAAAGTATTTGGGAAGTGAATACAAATTTTCCTAATAGGAGGGAAATAAGGATAAAAATAAGGCATATAATATCTATAAAATTGGATGTTATCAACTTCCTAGAAAGAGGATGAGGAAGGAGATGAGATCTTCAGCACTGCTGCCTTCATCCGCAACACCTACATTTAAAAGGGGACTCACACAACATCCTGACATTACATCATGGAAATATGAGAGATCTTAGTAGGTGAAACCCAACCCAAGTTCCCATGCATACTTTGGTTACATTTTCCTTGTTTGGTCTTGTTCTCTTATTTTGTTTTCTCACCTTTTCTTTTCTTACTTTGTTCAGAGTAACTTCGTTCCATAAGGAACATCATTTTAATCTATCCCTTTATTTGGTGTATTTGAGTCTAAGGTTCTACGCTCTTAACACTTTCCAACCTTGTTCCTGTGGTTTGACCTTAAACTACTACTTTAGACCCCGTATAATAGTTTCGAGGGCCTAAGTATCAGGTTATAAATCTAAGAGTGCAACTACTCTAGATCCGTTCCATTTTGGATGTGTGATTTAGGCCGATCAACCACCATAGTCAAATGTATCTTCTAGTAAGCATACTTAGACTCTAATATTCATTTTCCATATGTGGTTATTCAATCCTATTCATCCACATACCCTACCCACAAGATTAGATTCATGGTGGAAGATCATGAACTCGGTCAGCCCTTCAGGCTAGACACATGCTATGGTAAATCTTCCTTATTTGTGTCAGACTAGTCTGAATCTAGTTTTATGCTCTTTACCTGCCACCTGACATCAATGCACTATGTCCTAACTTTAAGATTGAATGCTCTATTTCCTACATATCACATCTTAGTTTGTGGTCCTAATGAATCATACATATATATATTTCTCTTTGTGTGAATAGTTTTGGGTTTCCCTGATGAGTAGAGTTTTTGAATCTAGTGGGACTTCTATGCTGTGTTTGGCTATCTAGACCAGGCACAATATCTAGGACACTGGTCATCCTTATAGAGCTATATCTGGAATCTCCTGAGAGTTTTTCACAAGTCTTGTCAGTTGTGAAACCCTTCACATCCTTATCTCCCTGTGCCTTGTTAGCACGTTCTGCTTGCTCTGCAAAGTTGGTGAAGATCAAGCTTAACCACTTTTCTATAAGGATGTAGTCTTTCTTCATGATTCTGACTTGATGTTTGTATTCACCTCCACATTTTGAAACTTCATTATTGGCCACAGGTAGATTCTTAATAGAAGACATGAATTCTTGTGTTAGATCATCATAATAAATCATGTCAGTGAAACATATTTTGTATATCCCCAGTTGTTCAAAGCCTTGTTTCACCCTCTTGTATATCCCTCATTGTTCTAGGGTGTTGACATCACCATATCTAGTATCCTTGTATTTCTTCCTGGTAAATATGTCACACCATATTTCATGGTGCTCTCCATCTCTCGGTACCAGTTGATTGTCAGGTTGTTCTATTTTGCTGGCATGTGTTGGTTGGCTTGGGATGTTAGCGGGTACAAATGGCTTGAGAGTGGCCACGTTGATTGTTTCCCCTTCCTCAGATGTCTTGGATGCCTTCCTGGGTCTCTCCTCATCAACCTTTGGCGCAATCCTCTTCTTTGGGTTCTGCACCTCCTTAGATAATGTGTATTCAAAGGTTTCTATTCCTATTTTCCCTTCCTCCTCTTCTGACTCCTATGGGATTGGCTCGGCTAGGATCTTTGCTCTGTCTACTTCCAGCCTACCCCCGATCCTTTGTAGAGTGGGTTCCCCATGTTGTTCAATGTATCTCACATGTTCATCTTTCGGTTTTTCCACACTCTCTATTTCCTCTTTGGTCATTGATGCTCTCACCTTCTTGGTGTACTCAAACTCATGCACTTGGATCTTATCCTGCGTTCCTACCATCTTATGCTTGTTGATACACCAAGTATCTCTAGCTAGATTAATTAGATGGGTAAAAAGAAATGGAAATGTGTTAGGTTATGGATTGGTAGTTTCTAGGTAATAACTTTCTAGTAAGGCAATCAAATTGGTTACTAACAACTAAAGGTAACAGCCATCGATTAAAGTAGCAAAATAGTAGTCGAAGGTGCCAACCAATGGCCTCAGTCGATGGTAGAATAGGTGATGGAAGGGAAACAGGCGGTGGGAAGAACAGTCAGTGGTTCCCCTCAATCTATGGTTGATTCAAGGTCGAAGGTTGCTTTAGTGTAGAAAAGTCGATGGTCAGAACTAATGGCTACTCTAATTAGGCAAAGGCAATCAACAAGAAGAGGTGGAGGGAGGGCGATGTTGAAGAGCACAAAATAGGTGATGGTCCAGGAGAAGGCTGGAAAGGTAAAGCAACAATCGATGGATACTTTAGTTAGGTCAGACGATCTTTTGTTGTAGTGGGCAATGGTACACTTGGATGATGGTATGAATGGAGGTAGGTGAAGGGGGCAACCTATGGTTCTAGAGGGGAAATAACCAATGGTCTGCAAAGTCCTAGCCTCACTCGGTAGTTAGTGATCATCGTCAGCGATAAGTACCGGTCAGAAAGTAAGGGAGGCGTAGAATATAGAGACGGCGGTGCAAGGTAGGAAAACTTTGGGTTTAGTGTTACCTTGTCACTGATGTCAGAGTTGGTTTCACTGGATGTCAGCTTCAAGGTGGTTTTGGAAGAATCTTCTACTCCTCAAAGGTGTATGTGGCTGGCCTCGCACTGTTCATCGGGGAAAATTGCTCAGGCTTCCTTTGTCGTCGTTGTTGGTGTGATGCCAGGGTTAATCTCGGCTTTGGTTGCTTGGTAATTAGAGAAAGTGATTATTTGACCTCCTTTTATAGGTTTATATTATTTGGTCTACCACTGGGTGTTAAGGCACAGCTATTCAGCTTCTTCAACCAATAGTCAATGGCTCAGTCGACGAAGTAGGTTCCTTGAACATCCAATGACTCGTCGGCATCTGAAATCTAATGGCTCCCCTGTGGCGGTCATCTGATAGCTCAGTAGATGTTGCAAGTGCCTTGAACATCTGATGGCTCAGAAGATGGTGCAAGTGCTTTGAACATATGATTGCTCACCTACCGGATCCATCAACTGGTGGTGCCCTCATGTTCATCAGTCGATGACTCCACTGCTCCACTGACGGGTTCCTCTGTAACTGATGCCTGAGGGTAGTTCTATTCAATCATATGATGGCGCTTCTACCTTACCCAACTAGTGATGAGGAAGATTCGTAGCAATCGGGTGGTCTTCTGGGTGCCAACTGATGGTTGAGATCAATCGATGGCCCTACAAATGTGACTCCTGCAATGAAAGACAAGTTTATAAACTTCATTAATTTTATTATATGCACATGAAATCCTAATAAACAAGTTTGAAACATTTTTATAAATAAATAAAAATTAGTAAAAGTCTATTACTTACTAAAGACAAAAGGCACTAGAGTCATAACCTAAGACCTATAAAATACTAATAGTTTATTAAATGAAAAAGTGGATATGAAAGATATAAAGAAAATAGGAAATCCTTGGGTTGCCTCCCAAGAAGTGCTAATTTAAATTCTTTATCTTGACTCTCATTTCTGGCATCTCATGGTTCTTTATCTGGAGCAGTTATGGGCTCCTCTAAGTCCAATTCTAATCTTCTTACAAAAGCTTACCTTAAATGTATCGGTCTTTTTGTTGGTGATCTCCATCAACCCAGATGGCTAGATCTTTAGACCATCTGGACCTGAGTTTTCTGGGAATAATATAATCCTTGAGTTATATAGTAGGACTTCATCTCCTTCTGACGCATCTTTGTTCTTGATGTGGGCATTAGCCACACCTTTGTTCTTTGCTTCTAAATATGGACGTTCTCATATGTGTGTATCCTCAGCTCCTCAAGCTTAAGTAGTTGCAGGTACTGCTTCTTCCATGCCTTGCTGAGATCCATGTTTAGAAACTTTATGGCCCATAGGGCTCTATTCTCTAGCTCTACTGGGACATGACTTCCCATAAATGATCCTATAGGGAGTAGTCCCTATTGGTAACTTGCATGCAACATTGTAGGTCCATAATGTGTCGCCAAGTTTTATGGACCCATCCTTGCGAGTCTTGCCAATAGTTTTCTCTAGAATCTCTTTAATCTGTAGATTCAATACTTCCACTTGGCCCAACATCTGCGGGTGGTAGGATGTTGCAACCTTATGTTTTACTCCAAATTTCTTCAACATAGCCTCGAATTATTTTTCCCTAAAGTGGGATCCTCCATCACTAATGACAGTGCACGGGATCCCAAATCTTCAAAAAATGGTTTACTCAAATAGTCTAACAACAACCTTGGAGTCATAATTGGGGTTTCCTTAGCTTCCGCCCACTTGGAAACATAATCAACAGCTATCAGTATGTATTGGTTTCCCCTTGAGGATGGGAATGGACCTATGTAGTCTATTCCCAGACATCAAAAATCTCCACTTCTACCCAATCATACATCGGCATCGCATCCCTTTTGGTGATGGTCCTGGCAAATTGGCATTCTTTGTAGCATTTGACGAAAGCCATAGCATCTTTAAAAAGGGTTGGCCAATAAAAGCTTGACTGTAAGACTTTAGTTGTAGTCCTTTCTCCTCTGTGGTGTCCACCATAGGGTGAAAAATGACACTCTTTCATAATTTGAGGTTCCTCTTCTTCTGGCACACAACAGTGATATAAGTTGTCAGAATATCTCTTAAATAGAAGTGGGTCATCCTAGTAGTTGTTCTTCAAATCAGAGAATAACTTCTTATTATTATTATAGGCGATGTCAGGTGGTAGTTTTTGGCATTCCAAATAGTTGTAGATACTTGCAAACCATGGTAAGTTTGGCTCGATAGACCTTGCCAACATCAGGGCTTCATCAACATAATTGTCATTGACTGGTATCTTATTTTCCTTTGTGACCACTATTACTAAGAGATGATCGGCAACTACATTCTCTATTCCTTTCTTATCAATAATTTCATGGTCGAATTCTTGCAACAACAAAGCCCACCTTAACAATCTTGGCTTCATATATTTCTTTTGCATCAAGTACCTTATTGCCCCATGGTCTGTATAAACCTTTACCTTGGATCCAATCAAGTATGATCTGAATTTGTCAAAAGCGAACACAATCTCTAGCATCTCCTTTTTGTGGTAGTGTAATTGACTTGGGCTTCGTTGAGAGTTCAACTGGCCTAATAGATCGTGTGATGCTTCTTATCCTTTCTTTGTCCAAGGACAGTTCCAATGGTATAGTCATTGACGTCACACATGATCTCCAGGGGGAGCTCGCAATCAGGTGCTTGTAGGATTGGGTCAGTAGTCAAAGCATTCTTCAGTACATTAAATAGTTCAAGGCACTTATAAAAAACTCAAACTCTGAATCGTTTACAAATAGGTTAGACAAGGGCTTGTCTATTTTAGGGAAGTCCTTAATGAATCTTCTGTAATACCCTGCATGTCCTAGGAAACTTCTCACCCCTGTTACTGATTTTGGGGGTGAGAGTTTAGATATAGCTTTGATTTTACTTAGATCAACCTCTATTCCTTTCTCAGTGATCATATGTCCCAATAGTGTACCATTCTATACCATAAATGGCATTTCTCCCAATTCAAAACCAGATGTTTATCTTCACAGTGTTGCAGAACCAGGGAGAAATTCTTAAGGCATACTTTAAAGTCTGTTTCGTATACTAAAAAGTCATCCATGAAGACTTCCATTATGTCTTCTAGGAAATCATACACCTTTGGAAAGTTGTAGGAGCATTACATAACCCAAACGGCATATTATGAAAGGCATATGTGTCATAAATGCAGGTAAACATAGTATTTTCCTTATCGTTAGGGTGAATCGGTACCTGATAAAATCCCAAATATCTGTCTAGAAAATAGAAATATGTGTGATGTGCCAATCATTCCAGGACTTGATCAATGAAGGGTAGAGGGAAATGGTCCTTTCTTGTAGTAGCATTCAATTTTTGATAATTGATGCACATACGCCAACCTGTTGCGGTTCTCTTTGCTACTTCGACTCCATTTTTGCCTCTTACGACCGCCATTCCACCTTTATTTGGTACTACATGAATTGGGCTTACCCAATTGTAATCAGTTATAGAGTATATAATTCTGGAATCTCTCAACTTGATTACTTCCTTCTTGAACACCTCCTTGAGCATCTGATTCAGCTTTCTCAGGGGTTGAGCTAGAAGTTTGGCAGTATCTTCCAAATTTATGCAGTGCATGCATAGGGGTTGGTCTCAGACCCTTAATATCTTCCACAGAGTATCTTATAGCTTTTCTTCGAAGTTTGAGTTCCTTTAAGAGATTTTCCATTTGTTCATCTGTCAAGTCTGAGTTGAGTATTACTAGATTTCTTTCTTCATCATAAAGGAATTCATACTTCAAGTCATAGCTTCAATTCCGACTTAGGTTCAGGTGCTTTTTTCTCTTTAAGAGTTTCCTCTAGTGATGTATACTTTACTATCTCGAAAGATTATCTCCTCTTTGTCATTGAATTCCTCCTCTGGTTGATTTAGATAGTTAAGGATTTCCACCATCTCAGGATCTTCTGAGCTGGGGTCTAGATTGTTTAGGGCTCATATGAGTGGATCAATAATAGCCTTGTCCTCTTACACTTCTTCAAAGTACTGGTTATAACTATCCATGAAATAGACTGGCTCAAATAGAGAGGGTCCTCTCATAGAGTCTTGGACATGAAAATATATGTGGTCATTCCTAACACATAGAGAGATGATCCCTTCCTCCATGTGAATTAGATCTCTACCTATGGCAATGAAGGGTCTTCCAAAGATCATTGGACAATTCGGATCTTCTTTGGTGTCAGTCACTACTATGTCTCAAGGTATAAAGAATCACCCAACGCGAATTGAGACATCTTATACTATCCCAAATGTCTTTGTAAAAGTGTGATCGACCAACTCAATTCTCATTCCAGTCTTTACCATGTTCATTATTCTGAGCCTTTGGGCTAAGGAAAAGAGGCATTAGACTTATGCTTGCTCGTAGGTTGGCTAACCATTTTCTTTCTATGTTATCTCTAATGTTGAAAGGGATCATAAATGCCCCAGGATCCTTTTTCTTTGTAGGCAATTTAGCTTGGACAAAGGCGCTTGACATCTTGGCCAATTGCACTATCTCGATGTGGTCGCCATTCCTTCTTTTTGTGATTAGATCTTTGAAGAATTTAGAATATGTAGGCATATCTTCAATTGCATCTAAAAATAGAATATCCAGGTGTCATCCATAAGCTTCTCATATCTTTTCTTTAGATGAGCTTTAATCAGTTTGTAGGGAAATGGGACTCTTGGGGTATAGGGATTTATTTGTCTATAGATATCTTCAGTATGATCTAATTTCTTAGCCTTTGCACTTTTCTTCTTTTGTCTTTTTCTTCAATCTTGTCCTCATTCGTGGGCTCTTTCCATTCAGACTCTTCTTGTACAATTATTGTTTTAGGTTGTGGCTCATTATAGTTTCTTTTCTCTGTGATGTCCTTGGTACCCGAACCTTCCAGTGTCCTCCCAGATCGAAGGGTAGCCATCTTTACTTGCTTAGTGTTGGATGGGATCTTCCCTTGCAGATTCTTCATGAGATCAAAAATTTCTGCAAGTTGTTGGTCAATCTGTCTCTGATGAGTCTGCATGTCAAGCAATTGGGTCTGCATAGTGCTCAGAACACCAATGTTTGTTATGGCACTTTGAGTTAACTATTCATTAACAGTTTCTTGTTTTCTTATGAATTTGAAAAGTTCTGACACCATGTCAGGTTTACTGTTACTGCTGCTCTTACTTTGACCTTGATCTTGTTTTTGCTTGTTTGTATTCTTGTTCTAATATTGGCCTTGACCTTTTCCTTGGCCTGGGTAGTTATTTCTATTCTGCTGGTAAGTTGTAGTTTTGGTATACTAGGTCTTTCGCCTCTTTTCTCGAATCCTGGTGGTGGCTTAGATGAGCTTCCTAGTTGATGGGAATTCTCAACATTGTCCTTGTTTTCATAATTGAAACTGGGGTGATCTGGTCTTTTAAAATTTGCATAAGAGACGTTCTCTGTCTCTTCTTTGCTTTCTCTTTTGCTTTCTTCACTATCGTCTGGTCACGTGTAAAAGTAGTTATCGATTTTGTGGACTCCTTCACCGCATGTGACACATTTCAAAACCTTCTCAATGGATTTCTTACCTTTTCCTCCAGAGTCTTTCAGTCCTTTGACTTTTGTATCTATCTTTTGAATTTGAGCCATGATAGCATCTAGAGCCTTGGCCTCATTGGAAGGTCCTTTAGAGTTAGCCTTCTTGACAGAGCCCCTATCACTTCTCTCATATTCCATGCCTACTTACAGTGTAACCATGTTATGAATTATCATCATAGTTCTCTTTAACTTCTTTCTAAGAAAATCACTCCCAGCGGCAGCGTTCAGCGTAGTCCGCTCTGTGGGAGTAAGCCCATTGTAAAATGTTGTCACGGGAAAACCCTTATTGTAGTTGTGATGAGGACAATCCCTTTGATACTCTTAGAATCATTCCTATGCTTCATGATAATTCTGTCCAGGTTTTTGCATGAAGTAATTGATCTTTTGCATATTTCAAATAGTTTTCTCAGTGGGATAGAACTTAGTTACAAAAGCATTAGTGAGAGGCCTTCATCCATTAATAGATTGGTGAGGTAGGCTAAGATAACATGACATACCCTTGTCCTCTAGAGAGAAGATGAATCCCTTGTAGTATATAACTTCTTACGGCACTCCCCTCATCTTGATAGTGTCGTAGATATTTTTGAAGGTGTCAAGATGATGATAAGGATTCTCATTCTTTGAGTTACCTCTAAAGGGTTTGTGAGATGATTACAGGCTTTAGCTCAAAATTAGCAGCATCAAATCATGGGATAATGATTGGGCACCCTGGTTCATTATCTCTTATTGCAGCCAATTCTCTAAGTGATTTATGTTCTTCTACATCTTCTTCTTTGTTGTTATGGTTGTCGCATTCACGATCACAATGATTCCTTCTGTGCCTTTTGTTGTGGTGGTGGTGGTTCTCATGATGGCATCGCTCCTCTTCATCTTGTTCCTCGTGATCATCTTCATGTTGCTCTTCACGCTCTTCATCCCCATGATGATGAGCATTCAAGTGACGTTCTCTATGTTCTTCTTTAGTTTTTGGGGGTAATCTTGCATTCCGATCTTCTCGAGAATGCCCTTCTTCTCTATGAGGTGGCATGTTGATGTGACAGAAAGAAAGTTGAGGATCACAGTCTGCCTCTCTTTAAGCAACCTAAATAGTTTGTACAGTCAAGCTAGAAAATTGGACGTGTATAACGAAATATTCTAAGCAATTAAGATATGGCAAATTTAGAGTTGTGTGCAGTCAATCTTATTGTTAAGCTTGAGGCACGGGTGTATGGGGAGTAGACTTGTGTTCTTAACAGTACCATTTTGCCTTGTCCCTGACAATGGCGCCAAAAAGGTTGACCAGCCTAAATTACACGTCTAAAATAGAGAGGATCTAGAGTAGTCAGACTCTTAGATTTATAATCTGACAATCAGGCTCCCACAACTATTATATGGGGTTCAATGTAGTAGAGTGGGGTTAAATCACAGGAACCAGGTTAATTAGTGCTAAGAACATAGAACCTTAGACTTGAATACACCAAACGAAGGGGTAGAATAAATGGTGTTCCTTATGGAACGATGTTACTCTGAACAAAGAAAGAAAAGCAAAGGTGAGAAAACAAAACAAGAAAACAAGATCAAACAAGGAAGATGTAACCAAATTATGGATGGGATCTTGGGTTGGGTTTCACCTACTAAAATCTCTCACCAACATTCAATATTCACACCCCTTTGTACATCCATAGCAGTATTACAAGCAATCATCGTGTATGTCCATTCCCTCCTCTCTCGAGCTTAGGATAGATCTAGATTATAATGTTGTCTCTCTCTCTCGAGATGGCAAACAAACAATCACAAAGCAAACCATATGATCATTAGATTTAGCATTCAAACATTTTCATGAATTCATGCAACTCCATAAAACTTAGATAAGATCAATACTACTCTTTCGGGGCATTAACAATCATATATCACTAGATGGTAGTTAATCATGCAAGTGAAGCATTAAGAACAAGATTATAAAGATAATCTTTACTAGGAGAACATATATTCAAAAGGGTGCAAGTATATACATGTTGGGAGAGCCTTAGTGGCTACTCCCAACCCAAGCTATGAGTTTAGCTACTCATTGTTATGAGTAGCATTTTAGATTTACAAATGGATGGATACATGGAGTGTTGTAAGAAGAGAGAGATCTGGAGTAAGGAGGAAAAGAATGCCAAAGCAGGGGACCAGGGGATACACTGATGGTAACTAGACGATGGCCACAACCTATGGCATGGTTTTGTTGCTCATGGATGAAGGTAGTAGTGTTGGCGATCTCGTCTCCTTCCTCTTCCTCTTTCTGTCAAAAGAGGGACTCTAGTAGCGAGTCGGGGTGAGCGGGAAGAGGTCTTGGAGAAGAGTCGATGGACTCTCTCTATCATTCCTGACAACTGATGAGGGTAGAGATCAGTCTATGGAAAAGTCTTCCTCCAGTGACTCCACGTCTAGTCAGTAGCACGAGCACGAAGGCAATGCGTGCAACACTCGTTACATAGTTGGTCATCTCATATTTATAGGGATCGGCTTGGGGTCCTTTACTTGTGCCCCAAGACTCCAAGGTATGATTCTTGGGGCACGTTCTTAATGGTCCCAAGTATAGTGCTTGTCAGGGTCGTATTCGGGAGGTGGTCATAGGATGACGAACATTTGTAGGCCATTGGATGGTGGGCACAGGTGGACCTCTGGGTGTTTGTTGTAGATGCATCACCAACTGATGCTTGCAAGATCACCATCAAATGATGGTAGCAGGAGCTCAATCAAATGATGGTAGCAGATGGGCCACCATGTGATGGTCATCCAAAGACCATCAATTGTCATCTGATGGTGTTCTTATTACTGAGCACCAGGCAACACCCACAGGTGAGCCACCGAGTGGCACTAGGTGGTGATTGACCGATGGCAGTAACCATCAGATGTCTCCTGGTGGTGGTCATGTTTTCCTTTGGCAATGTGCTTCTTGTCATTGTTAAACACCTATATGTGACATCATTTCCATCCTCAAAATAGGGTAAAGAAATTATATACAAAGTATGAGGGAAGTGAATATAAATGTTCCTAGTAGGAGGGAAATAAGGATAAAAATAAGGCATATAATATCCACAAAACTGGATGTTATCATTGGCATGAGGTGTTAGTGTCATCTCTCCATCTTTGATGATAGAGATGAACTTGGCAGTGACACCTTGGTTGCATTCTACAGCAATTGATAGAAAGTGAATATTTTTTGTGAGTACCAAGATGATCCAGGAACCTAATCATGGAGTCTCTATAAGTATCCTGGAGTGGCGATAGCTCTACACTTCTTGCTAGATGAGATAGAACTATGACAAAGGGGCATCTCTATTTGGCATACAGAGAAAGCTCGAGATAGGGTTTGTTGGGTGTGTAATAGTGTCCCAAAGATAATGGTAGAAATACTAGGGGCATTTATTGGGGAGTGAGAAAGAGAATAGTTAGAAAAAAAAGTGTTAACAATGGCTATCCCTCAACACGCAAGGAGTGGAAGAAGGAAATGAAGTATCCATTATCAGTTTTGAATCTGATAGTTTCAAAATGAAGTGATATACCTCAACTCATAGGGGACTCATATGACACATCAAATAGGGGTTAATTAGCCATGAATTAGTTCTACCAAGGTTAATATGATGTATTGGGGGGATAACTAGGTTAATATATTATTCAACCTTTTCTCTTATTATTTGAATTAGCTAGACTCACTCATTTATATCAAAATTTGTCAAGTTTGCTAAAGCAAACATGGTGAATTCTTATATCCATTTAGATTTTAGGCTTGACCAAGGGAATCCTACGACTTAGAAGATTATCTACTTAGGGTATTTAATACATAAATAATTACTAGGGAGGATTTTGATAATAAATATTTAAGGGAAGTCATAATATCCTATCATATACTTAAATAAAAATACAAGGAGCATATTATGCACATATTTGGGGTCAATTTCTATTTAGACTGTACCTAGTCATCATTGCATATTTAGGGTTGGGTTTTGTGCACTATTTGACTATGATGAAAACTAAGGTAACATTATCATGTTCATGGATCTCTTTAGGGTTTAATGATATCTTTGGAACATATTAAATTATATCAGGTGTGACAAGCATCCATGATCTTCAACTTAGATAATCGGATATATGAAGATCAAATGAGGTCAACTTAGGGTTTCACTTGATTAAATATAAAGAAATTTTGGGAGTAAATACTTTTGATCATGTTTATATCTAGGTCAAAATTTGAGGGTTATTAGAACCTTCCCACTTTATAAAAAATCTCCTCCTCAAATTTTTCATGTCTCATAAAGACATAAGTCACCATAGGCTTTCTCATATATGTACACTAACACATGAATCTTGTCATAACATTTCATAAGTCTGCACTAAAATATTCATGACATGGAATTTACATGAGTAATTTTTTTATATCTAACATGAGTAAGAAAACTAATTAGTGCATGGTTTACTAATTAGACTGTAAAATAAGCCATGCATTCACCATGTACCATGGAAAAAAGTACTCACTTGCCTTTGTCATTAGCATAGTCTTATTACTAACAATTAATGAGTTAACTAAGGTGAGATATCCTCATAGTATTGCATCAAAGTGCTCATTATTTATAAGATCTCATTGCATCCAAGTACACATTTCTCTCAAGATCTCATTGTACCAAAGTTATCATTACAACAAAGTGCTAATTGCTCCTAAAAGCTCATTGCATTAAAGTGCTTGTTGCAATAAAGTGTTGCTTTACCATGGAGAATCACTAAGTTAACATTACATTCTTAAATTTATTCTTATAAACTTTCTTCATCCTCATAACTTAATCGTATATGTTTTTAACGTCTAAACTTGGCCTAAATAATGGATTTTTGCTAAATAATGTATTAAGTTTTGGTGACTATCCCCAGATTTTGTATCACCCATATTTTGACATCAATGGATATTTGTGATTAGGAACATACCCAATGGTTTGAGACCTCATTATTAAACTCTCCACTAACCTAGTAGTCCACATGTCCCATACCACATGCACTAGTAAGCAAGGAAGGGGTGAACAATGCTCTTAATGATCATGACATCCCCTCTGCTCCCCCAATTTGCTGGTCATCACCATAGAGAAAAGAGAAGACATGTCACATGTGAAGGTCAATATGAATGATCTACAATATACACACATTTATCCCTAATTCATATGTCCTATTATGACCTCTATATTATTATATTTTCCATGCTTTTCTACCTTTAACCATTTCTTAAACAAGAGGGATATTCCTCTTAACACCTTGACTTCCTTTCTTCAAGCTAGGAAGCATTAATAGATCTTATTGTACTAGACATAAAAAGAGACTAAGCTAATTGATAACAATGAGAATGTCTGGTGGCCAATCATCCTTTTGCCCTGATACCAAGTTTGTAACACCCCAAATTTTATATCCATTCATATGAGTGGAAGCATCAATTCCTGACTAAAGACATTGATGGTCATCATAGACATTTAATATCATGCATAAAGAATAACTTCAACAATAACCAACTCAAAATGACATTCATTTCTCATTCTCAATGGTTTATGTGAAAAAGGAAAATTCATAAAACTTATAACATAATCCAAATATCACTGTAACAAACTAGCCTTAATGCATAAAAGAAATTTGAGGTGGATAATGGCACCCCACACAGGGACTACTAGTGATTCCTTCGTGTCCTCAGCTTGATGTCTTAATCATCCTCTTCTCTACCCTAATGGACATCTCATTCATATCCATGCAAAGCAACAACAAAACTATGTGAGTGGTAGTGAGTAGTTGTAATGAAAATAACATATCAACTTTGCAAGACTCACTATAAACATTAAATAAATTTTATGATTCTTTATCATTAACATGTAATTATTACTTGCAATTACTCATTCAATAACATGATTATCATAATATATGGAAACTTAAAATGGATAAACTTGATTGACATGATTGCATGGATTTATCTTGAGTTGATATAGTCACTCTTCTGATTGCACCCATAGTGCTAACAAGTCCGATTAAGGCCCATGTAAGTCCGGTTAGGGCTCATGTAATGCACTTATAGATCTCATAATGCCATTTAGGGCTTACATAAGGCCAGTCAAGGCTCACATAAGGCTAGTTAAGGTCACATAACATGATTGAGAGGACTATATCAACATAGCATGATTTCTTAATCTTAACCACAGTATTCATAATTTCTTAGTTCATTGGCATAGAAATGATACATAATGTTCCATTTGGAAACTTAAACATAAAAAAGTCAAAAACATGATTTCTTAACATGTACATGATTTTTTATAAGCATGTAATAAGTACAAATGTACTTGTACTTTAAATGAGGCATTATGAATAGATAATCCAATAACACAAACCTTGATAAATTAATACTCAGTGTGCATGACCAGTTGCTTGAGCCTGAGAAAGGACACTACGTGTAGTCTGAGTCTTGATCAAACTCTAACATATTGTCTAGCATATAAGTGTATTAATTATCATGATTGAACCTATTATTTTGGGATTTTCATAACTCATGGAATGTTTGTTGGGTGTTCGGAAATGGAACCTTAACCATTCTATAGATCTCAAAAAATAGATCAACTTTCTTATAGGTCAACCTCATCTGATCTTTGTAGAAAAATATATGAATAACAATCAGATATCAATATAAAACCATGAATTAGAAAATGAACAGATTAAAGCTTATGTGACCCATCAACGTGGCCCAATGGTTTCCCTATAATCGGTCGAGGTCTCACTCAAAACCAAGGTCTAGTCCTTGACTATAATTTGACCAAAATGTCCATGTGTGGATGATGACTAGATTAGTTTGACTGGGATAATCATTAAACCAGAGCATGGCATGTTTGTTCATCAATCAGACAAAGAACCATGGATCAAAGCTATGTTCTTGAACACCAACCTATAGTTTGTGGCAAGACGACATAGGAGACCAAGACCACTAGCTTCATCATAGTCAGTCAAACTCAAAGTCCCATGATTTGGGTACAATGATGATGGAAAATGTCAAAGATGTTTGTTTCCATGGTCGATAAAGCTATAGAAACAAGTGGTGGTCCAAAAAAACCAAACACCACATGGAAGTCCAACTAGATTTCAAAACTCCACTCACAAGGAAAACCGAAAATTATTAGCACAAAGAGAAATATGTAAGGGTCAATAGGACCACAAACTAGATGTGATATGCAGGAATAGAGCATTCCAGCTTAGTGTCAGGACACACTTTGTTGGCATTGGGCAGCACAAAAAGAGCATAAAACTAGATTCAAGGTAGTCTAATGAAAATAGGGGAGGCTTTTCCACAACATGTGCATGGCTTAGAGGGTGGTCGTAGTTTAAGATTCACTAACATGAATCCATGCTCGTGGATAGGGCATGTGGGTGATTAGGACATAATAATCACATATGGAAAAGAAAGATCAGAGTATGAGTAATCTTATTGGAAGATGAGTTTGACTATTGTGGCCTAAGGTATTGGTGTGAGTTCGACATCATAAATGATGGAGATGGATTTGGAAGTGTTGAATTGGTTGCTTTCTACAACAATTGATAGTAGTTAAGGATTTCCTCAAGTACCAGGGTGATCCAGGAACCTAATTGTGGATTATCTATAAGGTATCGTGGATGATAACTCTACACTTCTCCATGGAGGAGAAGAACTATGAAAAAGAGGAGTTTCTATTTGAGATGTGGGAAAAGATTTATTTAGGGTTTGTTGGGTGCATAATAGCATCAACACTAGGGGAATTCTTGGGGAGTGAGTGGTAATAGTCTATAGAAATGGTTGTCAAGGGTTGACGCTCGATGCGCAAGGAGAGGAGAAAGGATCAAAGTCTCCAACATCGTATTCGAATCTGATGGTTTAAAAATAAGGTGATATATCCCAACCTAGAGAGGATGCATGTGATGCATCAAATATGGATTAATTAGACATGACTTAGTTCTGTTGAGGTTAATCATATGTATTAGAGGACAATATGTGTGAAATTATTTATGGCTTCCTCTTGAAATTATCTGATTAACTAGGTTCATCTATTTCAAATGAAAATTCACAAATTTGCTAAACCAAATATGATGAATTAAAATATCCACTTTATTATAGGTTTGAGCAAGGGAACACATCAAATATGAATTAATTAGATATGACTTAGTTCTATTGAGGTTAATAAGATGTATTAGAGGCCAATATGTGTGAAATTATTTATGGCTTTCTCTTGAAATTATCTAATTAGCTAGGTTCATCTATTTCAAATGATAATTTACAGATTTGCTAAACCAAATATGATAAATTCAAATATCCACTTTATTTTAGGTTTGAGTAAGGGAACGCATCATATATGGATTAATTAGAGATGACTTAGTCTATTGAGGTTAATCAGATGTATTAGAGGCCAATATGTGTGAAATTATTTATGGATTCCTCTTGAAATTATCTGATTAGCTAGTTTCATCTATTTCAAATGAAAATTCACATAATTGCTAACCAAATATGATGAATTCAATATCCACTTTATTTTAGGTTTGAGAAAGGGAATCATTTTATATAGAATATTATCTACTTAGGGCATTTAATGCATTTATAATTTTTAGAGAGATTTAGATTATCAAAATTTAAGGGATGTCATAATATCTTATCATATACTTACACAAAAATCAAGGTAACATATAATGATCATATGTGGGGTCAATTTCATTTTAGACCCTAAGTATTCATCATTACATAATTAGGGTTGGGTTTTATGCACTTTTGACTATCATGAAAATCAAGGTATGATTATCATATTCATGGGTTATTGTTGGGTTTAGTGATATCTTGGGACCATATTAAATTATATCAGGAGTAACAAGTACCCATGGTCTTCAATTTAGATAATGGAATATATGAAGGTCAAACTAGGTCAACTTAGGGTTTCACTTTATTAAACATAAAGAAAATATGGAAATAAACATTTTTCATAATATTTATTTTTTTGTTAAAATTTGAGGGTTGTTATAATGGATGCAAGTATGGTTGACATTTGAATGGAGGATCTAATCCTTATTGGAGATCCATAGAGTTGTGTGGTCACCATGGAGCCGCCTTCTGCGGTTGTAGATGTAAAAATATGCCATAAGAAGTACACTTCTTTAGGAATTTAGGAGCAAGTTTGTGGATCGACTTTTGGTTTGTTATGGATCACCTGTACAATGTGTGAAGAGTTCAAGGAGCATCAATGTTTATGATTGTCTTCTTATTGACACCCATTACACAACTGTTATCCGTGATGGATGAAGAAGAAATTTCATTTATCATTTATATGTTTGTAAATTTTATTATTAAAAATTTATGTTCATGAGTTTAATTTCTTATAAGTAAACCATGTATTAGTATGATTTCCAGCAAAATTAGTCAATGAAATGATTTTTTAAAACTAAATTTGGAGTTTGATTTTGAGGTTCAAATAATATTATAGGACATAGTGAATCCCTTTTAGTAATTTGATTGGCGTGTTTAAAAAGATTCTAGATTTTATGGATGAGAAGATTGTTAGCCTCCCACTGAGGGTCGTCAAATACTTTATTCAACGACATTGATTTAGTTATAGACAGAGCCTCCATGTCACACTTGGATTACAAGTATGATTGGCCTCGACATTTTTTTCTTGGTGTGTTCATTTAACTCAAGATGACTATAAATATGACATGATTATCTCATTGTTTCTCATCTCTTTTCTCATTGAGAATATTCATGGATTTATTTCTAATTAGGGAAGTCCCTCTCAGAAACCTTTCCATGAATGTCCCTAGTATGATTCTATATCAAGATATGTTGGGGATAGATGAGTTGGAACTAGCATGTTGTGACAAATTGAGATTTTTTTTCACCTCTTTATATATACTTCTCACTCATAGATATTTAATTTTCACTCAATAATATCTCTCTTCATCTTTTGATTAATTCTTTTTTAAGCATTATGTGTTGCTCAATGCTCGATTTTGGTTGATAAAATACCTTTTTGAGACCTTTATATACTTTTTGAATGCATTAAATACACTTGAAATAAATTATTTTTATTTGACCCCCTCACACATCTTCCTCTTATAGGAAGACTTTTTTCTAAGAGAATGGTGACAGTTTCAAATTTATGGATATATGGTTTAAAAAAAATTATTTTCCCAATTATAATATCATTTTCACCTTTTCCCTATTCTTTCTATTTTCCTTTTACCAAATCTTCAGCTATTGTGGGTCGTTGTGTGTCAGTCCCACAGGTGGCCAAGAGGTGCAACTAAGGATGGGTATAGTTCAATTTGGTTTGGTTTACTATTAAAACTAAAGACTAAATCATACATGTTGGTTTTCTAAAATTTTCAAACAAAAGCAAACTGTTAATTTGCACAAAACCAAAACAAGCTGAAGTAATGCATATCATAAGGGTGACCTAGGGAGATAATCACCCCCAAAATATAAAAGATGATCACTAAGAGAGTGAGTGGAACAGTTTGATAAGGTGAAGAAAGCATATTGTTGGAACAATTACCATAGAACTTGTTACTGAGGCAACTCTATAGAATCCATTTTTGAAATAAGGAGTGGAGCACCAAAAAGATGGAATACTCATAGCTTGAAAATGTAACTTGAAATTGAGTTGTTCATTTCCTACAAATATTTTGATCTAGTACTTCCATATACGCCATTTATATTACATGCCCACATTATTGGTTGCACCCACATACACATCATAGTTACATGTTGATAGGTGCACTACACAGAAAATGCTTTTTACAACGGGAAAAATACAACAGTTCTGTTGGTTGTGTTGTAGTTAGCATATCTTTTACAACAAGTCTATTCGTGTGTTGTGAATTATATGTTTTATACAACACAAGTTATATACAACAGGACAAACTTGATTTAGTATATGTGATACTACAATAGGTGCTAAATTGTTGTAAGAGATTGTAATATCACAACATACTCAAACCTGTTGTAAAAGACCATAATTACACAACATGCTCTAACATGTTGTAATAGTCACGTATGCTAACTTGTTGTAATAGATCATCATTACACAACATACTCTAAACCGTTGTAAAAGATCATAATTACATAACATGCTCTAACCCGTTGTAATAGTCATGTATGTTAACCTGTTGTAATAGACCATCATTACACAACATACTCTAACCCGTTGTAAAAGATTATAATTACAAAACATGCTCTACCCGTTGTAATAGTCACATATGTTAACCTGTTGTAATAGACCATCATTACAAAACATACTATAACCCATTGTAGTATACTATAATTACACAACAGGCTTTCACCCATTGTAATAGTTACCCATTGTAATAGACCACAATCACACAACAGGTTTGCACGTCATTTGTTGTATATGTACAACAAAGAATATATGTGTTGCATAAAATGAAATTGGTTCAATGGTTTGAGACGTTCCTTACTTTCAAGTGGTCTCAAGTTCGAAACCTTGTTTCTAGATGTATTTTCCTTTTGTCTCAACATGTTATATACAACACCCCTATTACAACAGGTGTGTTCAATGATCTACAACATATATTAATTTTTGTATAAAATACATATATTACAACATGCACACCACTTTTTGTATAAAGAACCCCCCATAAGACCACACGATCTAATACAACAGTTGACACCCGTTGTAAAATGGAAAAATGAATTGTTGTAAAAACCATTTTTTGTAGTAGTGGTGTTTTGTTTTTTGGTGTTTTAGGTTATCTATCATACTTGAAGAATGAAGATATGGACTCAAGAAGGGATAATTCGCCATGTGTAAAGTTTATGAAACACATAGGAGGATTTATCTAGTTGATTGCCATCATAAGTAGTAGCTTTATTTTATAAAAAAAATTGTATAACTCCTTAGAGGAGATCTATCTTCCTCGTTATTGTAAGGATCGCCTTGGTTTAGAATTATTAATTATCACTGGTTGTTTGTTATGAATCTGGATTCCAAAAATATTAGATAGCTTCCCTCGACTCTCGGGTCAACTTTTAATGGGGATAATGGTAGGAGGGGTCATTACTATTTGTATCAAATTCCAAAGTTATATAGATTACATTTGATTAATGATAGTGAAAAAATCTATAGAACCATAAAGGCAATTATTAGGGTATTTTCTGAAAGGCAATGGTGTCTCCAATGGTTCAAAACCTGGGGCTAGAAATATTTTCCTCCACACCTCTAGTTTTCTTCCAATGACTCCCATGCCACTGTGATTCATGTCCGACCAAAGCCCTAGGATTTACATGCAATAATGTGCCTATAGGATTTCTCATAAAAACATCAACTCTTAATCATCTCTATTCTCTTAAATCCTAAGAGTATCTCTTTTTATTGCACATCTTGGGCTTCTCAGAAAAACTTCACATATCTATCATCTCTATTCTCTTAAACCCTAATAGTATCTCTTTTTAAACCCTAGAAATTTCTTCTCTCCTCATATAAGTTAGAGTTCAAAGGTAAAATTAAGGTTAACACATTTGTCAATAACTAAAACATATGAAATGCCAATTTGAGATTTGAAAAAAAAAATATCTGAAACATATTTTATATAGCGTATGCTTCTCTTATTAGGAGAAAACCCTAGAAACTTTGAGGAACCTAGGGTGGAATGAGATACACTAGGTATATACATAGTACCAAAGTATGGTAGAAAGAGAAAACCTAATTATAAGTAAGTTAACCTTAAAAACCCTGATCTTGGTTATACATGATCAACGAAGGAAAGTACCCATTATGAGAAACTCTAGTAAGAGTATCGAAAGAACAATAATATGAAAATTGTCTTTGAAACCTAATCAAAGATCATGATCTAGGAAAAATACAATGAATGAAGGAATGTGGTACAAAAGTATGTGCAATCCCTAGTAGTGAATGGAAATAGTTGTAATATAAAGGTATACCACCTCAAGTCCTAAGGAAGAACCTCAGATCTTTGAGTCTGGTAATATCCCCAAAGAATTGGACCATACCCATAGAAATGTCCTTATGAGCCCTGATACACTTGACCAGAATAAATTGAACTGTTCCATATACATGGTAGAAGGAGTATTTGACTATGGTAATAAAATAAATAGGTTGACAAGAACTTTATTCTCAAACCTACCCTTGATTATGATAAGGTCATAACCATGCATGTATATATATGCCCTATTCTCAAAACTACCCTTTATTAAGTTAAGTTCATAACCATATGTGAATACATATGCCCTAATCACTTGAGAATAAATGACATGCATATTTATCACATTAATTTGCATCTTTTAGATCAGTACTTATGAGAAGTTTGTTGATTATTCCCTAGTTTTAGAATTAATCATCTTCATTCAGCTTTTCTCTATTTATTTGGAGTTCTCAATATATTTCTTGGATTTGGTGGGTTAATGGCCCAATCACTTCAAAGCCCAAAAACTCCCAAAAATACTCTTGGAAGATGTTTGCACAATTTCCCGCAATGCCTGATATATATATCTCGCACCAAAATCACCATATCATTTGCATGCTGACTTCACATTTAATGTTTAGATATGTTTTAAAAAGTGAATTTTATCGTCTACAATAAAATAACTTTTTGAACTGCTTTCGAACTTGTGACTAGATAGAAGTTTGCTCGAAATTCACATAATGGAAATCTATAGAAAAGAGAGGAAAAGAATCTAATGAGTATTCAAAGTAATTAAACGAAGGCAATTCAATAAATTTCTCCATTGTCTATTAGGACAACCAATTAATGTTGTAAATGACTACTCGCTTGACCATTCACAAAGGCAGGTTAGCCAATGACCATGCGCTTGCATATAGAGGAAATAATGTGAGTAAAGATCTTTGAATAAGCATAAAGATATAAAGGCAATTTAGGAATCTATCAAATCAAGGTATTTAATCTTCAAGAAGGGACCCAGCATATTATGTTTGATATTTGAGAATTAAAGACTTGACTTATATGACCTTTCTTATTGCATGCCTCATTCTCCCTATAAAAGGGGGGGATTCAAAGTACAAATCTTACATCTCATCAACCCCCTATTACCTCATGGCCCTATATGGGAGAATGGAGCAAGGAAAGGAGAGACTGAGACTACAAAGTGTTGCTACAAACATGATTTCTCTTCTTCCTACCCTTCTTCTTACTTCGATGTGAAATATAGAGTAGTATCACTTCTACTGAGACATGGAGAGTAGCCCCATGAGCCCATAACTTGTCTTATCTAACTTTGATTCCATTAAAGTAATAAAAGATGTGTCTTCATTCATTTAAAAATGTGAATTATGAACTGATCATTTGTTCTTCATGACTGTTATGATATAATGATGAAACCCCATACTTTCGGATAAGAACGTTGAATGAGGCTCACAAGTTCCCTGATGAGATCCCAGATGAAAACTTGTTGCATGATTGAACCATAACCTATAGAACGCCAAGACCCCAAGTCTATGGGTATCTTGATCCATGAGATCTATTTTGGAAGGAACATATCTACATGATCCTAATATAATTATTTGTTTACAATGGAATTAAAATTACTAATATAACTACAAAGGCTCATGGTGGTGAAACCCAGACTTCTAGCAATGTAATTAATTGAAGTTAATCATTGATTAGTTGTTTTCACTTCTGCAAATTTACTCTCTTATTTAGTTTTCCTCTAGATAATTTAGTTTACTTTTGCAAATTTGCTTCCTTGTTTTAGTTTAATCATTCTTCAAATATGGAATATAAATATTGTTCACCATAATAGGTTTAAAATGATCTCTTAAAATTCGTTCCATGGGACTGATGTTTTTATACACTAAAATCAACTTGCTTGTTTTATAAGAAAGTTGATATTCGTTAAAAGGTTAAAGTCTAGGGATAATTTCCCTAGTGAATTTGTTGTGCAAGTGGGGCACATAAAATTTTGATGTCATTTCCAGTGACGTTTGAGTTAACTTTTAAAGTCAAATGCTTTGAATAACTAGAAATTCTTATTCTAGTTTATATTTTTTATTTTAGTTTGATTATGCAATGTTTATTTTTATTTTATAATTTCTTAGTTTATCTTTGTAATTTATAGCTATATTTTGTAATTTTAGTTTCATTCCAAATATTTATCTTAATTTTTCTTCTATCTTAGGTTTTTTCCTTTTCTTCAAAAAATAGTATGATATTCAATTACTAAATTTTAGGAATTCATTATAAAAATGGAGAGTTCACCATGAAAAAGCATAAAATGTGTGAGATGTGGCTCCTCTTATCATGATATATGGGGTGTCTTAATGACCACATGATGCAGGCATGTAGAGGCTCTACCTCGAGCATAATATTATACCCCCTAGGGAGAGATATTTTGCAGGCCATAATCTAGAATTTTCTAGAGGCTATTATGAAGAACCATGTTTCACATATCAATATCCTAATGAAGGGGGTTATGACCAACAATATTATGGGGAGTATGGTGAAGAACATTGTGGTGAAAACTAAAATTCATCTCAACAAGAGGAGCTTAATGCCTTAAAGATGATGGTAACTGAGTTGATAAGTGGGAGCAAATGAAGTAAGGCACTATTATCTCAACTAAAAGCACAACTCTCCCTTCTAGTCACACCACTTGAGTGCCAATTTGAGAACTCCCCAAGGAAGTTGGTGCACCCAAGGATGATTTGTTATGACAATGATGATGATTGTATTATCCTAATATCAACTATTCTAGATTCAGCAGAAATGGCACACAAGTACCAGACATCATATGATGAGTACCCAACCTTTATGCCAGAGGTTTTATTACTATAATATGAGAATTCACTGTAAGAGAGTCATCCTTGTATGGCTACATAACCTGAAGCTTCACCTACCACCCCTATTGTAAACCTTGATCCAGGCATTATCAACGACTAGCCAACTTTGGTTGAACCTATTCTAGATAATGTACCATCACCCTCCCATGATCAATCAGTGGATTCCTTTAAATAAAGAATTTATCATCAAGAGCCCCATATTCCACCTCAATCGCCTTTTATTCCTTATCATGTACATCCCTATGAGGAGATTCCACCTCTATAAGAAGTTTACATGCCTCTGTCGTTAGATTGACATCCTGAGTTTCTTTATGTGGTTCGTTCTGATCCCATTAATTTGTAATAGAGCCACTTTTTAGCATTGTAAAGAACCTTGATGCCTCCATTAACTGTAACTTTGATGAGGTGATAGATGAGGAGGATACATCGCCACATACAAAGTTCTACCAAGCCGATAAAATAGTTCTTCCCATATCACTACCATGTCTACTACATGGAGATCTATGTGACAAGGAGAAAACAGAGCTTGATCATCCACTAGATCTTGCACCTCTGGCATTACATGTGGAAGATCCTTCAATTACTACCTTAGCCACAGCAAAAGGTAGAATTAGATTTCAACATATTGGGAGGTCACCAAATGGGCACCACTCCTATGTTGAACCATTTCTTCCTGCTACCATATCTTCCCCACTGATAGAGGAGTTTTTTTATTCTATTGGATGGTTTGTGGGGTGGAAATCAACATTATTTCAAGCATACAGACAGTCCATTTAAGCTTCCATGGCCACCTAGTCATTGGGTGCACCATGAAGCTTCTTTGTTCAAAGCTCCATCCCTTGTCAACATTCCCTTCAGATGGACCTTTTTCGAGTTATTAGGACCACCTGGTAATCTCAATGAAATTCTTCCTTTGATTCCTTATTTAAGTTTGGCTTGGAATGAGCAAAATTTTAAATTTGGGGTAAATGTGGGTGGTAAGTACCCATCCCACCCACTCTGTCTTCCTTTTTTAGCATTTTGCATTATGTTATTTAGTTTAGCTTTTAAAATTTCAAATTATCCTTTCAATAAGTTTTTGGCCTTTATTTAGTTGGTAGTTATACATGTTAATTAATGAACCCCATGAATGTGTGGATCTTCTTGCAATATTTTCACAAATTGTCATCTCTAGAAATCATCGAGTCACCTAGGACCTTAAGTAGAATTCCTCTTCATAAAAGTTGGCAAGATGTAATGAACAGATAGGAATCAAACACAATGTGTCCCTACTCTAAAATGGTAAATAGATTGCAAAATTTCCATATTGCCACAAGTAACAAAAAAAATTGAACTAAAGCCACAATACCCCCAATGGGTTGAGATCCAAACACAAGTTGCACAAGTCTATCCTTTCCTACATTTTCTTCCATCACCTACTTACCCCTCCATCTACAAAAAAAAATCAAAAGTCAAGAATGTGCCAAAGTCAATGTTTGGGGTTGTTTACCGCTTCTTTGTACTCCTCATAAATTTTATAGCGGTGTGCCACACAGAAAAGATGGCAAATTGCTCACTAAAAAATGCAATCAATGCAATTGCAACTGATAAAATACAAAGATCTTTAATCGAATAGAGGAGATATCACCTTCTTCCATATCGTCATTCACTCCCCTTTTCTACCTAGGGGAACCTACATAACCCCAACCCATTCAATAAATAAACCCTATTCTTGTGCAAAACTTATGGGAAAAGGTAGGAGCACCAAAAGTGGAAGGGATAGGACATATATCTTTGTGGGTCTTGAAATGAAAACAAGTTCAGAGAAATTTTGAGTAGGGAATTAGAAAATTGTATTTTGTGGTTCTAGTAAATCAGGGTCGCTTGGCCATGGAAGGTGGTAAGGACTCAAATAGTGGTATGCAAGTGAGGGATTGGATGAGATTATCATTTGGTATTTGTTATGCTTCATTATTGCTCGAGGACAAGCACCATTCAAGTTCAGGGTATTTCATAAATGCATATTTATCACTTGCATTTGCTTCTCTTAGACAATTACTTCAGAACATTTGTTGATTATTCCCTAGATTTAGAATTAATTGTCTTAGTTTATCTTTTCTTTCTTCAATTGTTTTTTTATTAGATTTTTTTAGATGTTTTGTAGGATAATGGCCCAATCACTCCAAAGCCCAAAAACTCCCAGAAATACTCTTGAAAGATATTTCCACAATTTCTTGCAATTCCTGATATATATATCCCGCACCAAACTTGTCATATCTTTTGCATATAGACTCCAAATTTAATGTTCAAATATGTTTTCCAAAAGGAATTTCATCATCTACAATAAAATATACTTTTGGACTACTTTGTAACTTGGGATGGGATATAAATACACTCGTAATTTATTTAATAGAAATCTATAGTAAAGGGATTCAAAGAAGTTAATGAGTGGTTAAGGAAGGCTCCACTACCTAGTAGGGAAGTAATTAATGTTGTCAAAGACTACTCCCTTTATCATGCACACAGGTAATTTGGTCAAATGGCCATGTGCTTTTGTATGGAGGAATGGATGTAACTAAAGCTCTTTGATTGAGCATAAATCTTTCAAGGCATTAGTTGGAAATCTATTAAATCAAGGCATTTAATCTTCAAAAGGGGACTCGGCCTATCATGCTTGATATTTGAGAATTCAAGACTTGACATATCATGACTTTTCATATTCCAGACCTCATTCCCCCTATAAAAGGAGGGGGAGTCCAAGAACAAAGTTGGCATTTCACCAACCCCCCCCCAATCATCTCAGAGCCCGATCTAGGAGAACGATCAAGGAGAGATGGAGTCTGCAAAACATTGCTAGCAATATGATTTATCTTCTTTTCGATCCTTGTTCTTGCTTCTATGATAGATATGGATTAGTCTCCCTTTTGTGGGACATGGGGAGTAGCCCCATGAGCACGTAACTTGTCTTACTTAACTTTGATTCCAGAAAATAAATAAAAAATGTGTCTTCATTCGTTTAAAAATGTGCATTACAAAATTATCATTTGTTCTTCATCGCTATTACGATCCATAATGATGTGACCCCAGACTTATGGACCAGAATATTGAATGAGGCTCCCAAGTTCCCTAATAAGACCCTAGATGGAAACTTGTTGTATGGTTGAACCATAACCCAAAGAAACTCGAGACCTTGGGTCTGGGGTTAGCTTGATCAAAGAGATCTATTTCTGAAAGGATGTGTGTTGACTGGTGACAGAATCTCATTTGTCAAGATATGTGATATCAAGCCAAACACATTGGTACTTGTTTGAGAATAGTGTATCAAACAGACCTACCTTGAGAGTAACATGGAAACCATTGAATGGTAGTCAAAAATAGCTCTCATAGTGATAGTGGTTATTGTGGTTATTAGACCTAAAGTCATTACACTCATCACATGTTGTTTGTTGTACTTTAACACCATCCAACGTGACCTTGAATAAGGGTTACCATGTAGGTGATGTTTGGATATGTTGTGACACATGGGGATTGACTGTGAGTAATGTAGATGGGATTTGCCCCTCCTTTAAGAGTTGATATCCTAGCCACTTGACAAGGGGGCCTGATAAATGTGTGGACATACTCATGTGAATCAATATGTGATATTTGAGCTCACATGCATCTCAGACAGTCTGCTTTAGTTCAAGGAACATGGATTGAATATTATGAAGATGATGATTCCATGCCTCGAGTTTAATATGCATATCAGAGACGAAGGAACTATATGATTACTATACCACCAATCATGGATTGTAGGTTGAAGTTGTTCTCCAACTTCACAATTACTTGGTTAGTAAATATGTGTTTCTAGATACCAATCGTTGTTTGTGATGTCATAATCTAGTTCTGAACATTCCCTATCAACATAATTTGGGACCTACAGGATCACATCATAGGATGCACCTGGAATAGGAGTTTACTCATGAATAAGGTTTTTTTAGTTTGTCGGGGGAAACCCACCCCCCCTAGGTGGAGGCCCAGATAGTAGAGATGGTAAACCCAGGAGACACATACGTCCACACATCGGTATCTCAATAAGTCACATCAGTTGGCTGACGCTGTGGAAAATTCACTTCTGAGCAATGCTTCTAGCGGGAATCGAACTCGGGACCCTTCGTGAGGGGCCCCGAGCTGCGACCAACTGGGATACTTCTCATCGGCTAATAAGGTTTCACTTGATTACTGAAGTGTTTAGGTAATCAAATTAAACAACATTGGATGATAGTTGGTTGAATGGAGTGTCTAGAAGAAAGACTAGGAATGCCATTCGACTGAATGGAATTTCTAGTCGACCAACTAAGAAGTCCAGTCAGCCAATTGTATGATAAGTAAGATTAGATCAAGGATTGATGTTGGCATCATGTTGTTCATTGATTGTCACGTTAAAATCCAATATGCTTGCAAATAGGAAAACATTCCAATCGACCAAGTGGATGTTCCATATGACCAACTGAGGTGCCACTCGACCAACTGGGAGTCCAGTTGGCCGACTCGTGATTCACAGTAGTTGAAAATTCATGACATTTGTCTCCTTGTGTCCATGGGTTTGTGGAAACTGTGACTGATACACTCCTATATAAACGGAGGGTGGCCAAGGCTCTCGGGACAAGTCTCCAGACCCAACATTATTGTAATGTGAGACCCATAGCCATATTACTCATAAAAGGGAGAGATAGTCAAAGGGGATAAAGTCGACACTAGTATGTTAACAACATGAGGGACAACTCCTTCCCGTCACTTCTAGTAGAATGATAGGAATTCCGAGTGGTCTACATGGACTATGTAGAGGCATGGAGGTCGTTGCCACCGCACAAGAAGGATGTTGTCAGTCGCCATCTATGGTGCTACACCAGGAGGCCACCATTGACAACCATCTGGGTGATGCTTGAGAAAAAAGCACGACTATGTGAGGATTGTCATTGGACTTTCTCTAGGACCAGTTATATGCCTTGCAACCTTTATTTGCATTCATAGTTATTGACGTAATCCATTTATTTATGGGGAATATGGAAAGAAACATTTATTTCCTTTGCCATATTTTTTGCCATGTTTTGGTCTAGTAGTATCAGAGCCATGCCAATTTACAATCTTTTGGGAATTAATTGATATGAATTATTTTTGGTTTTTTCATTTATTTATTACATGCAATGTGGATATTTAAATGATTAATGTGCACATTCGATCAAATACCAAATATGCTAGGGAATGTCTGAAAGATCATATATATATATATATGATGCGATGATTTTGAGTCGCATTTATAGACCGATTTCATATGTGTTTTGTGCCTTAATTACTCATTTTCATGGATATTATTGCATAATTCACTTTATTTGGTCTTTGCCATCATTTTATATCAAATCCCCTTTATTTCATTATTTTAAGCATTATTGATCATCTTATCATAAATCGTGTGGATTTATTTGGTCTTGTTGTGCAATTTCAGGAAAAACAAGTATCTACATCCGTCGATACCATCGACGGATGTCAATACCATCGACCAAGCCACAGGTTGTCAGCCGAGAAGAGCAATACAGAGTCGATACCATCGACACCCAAGTCGATGGCATCGAGATGTCTCCAGGCTGCTGGCGAGGATGAAGTCGATACCATCGACGCAAGTCGATGCCATCGACACAAGGAGAGCTACAGCGTCGCTAAACGACAACAACCGACGCTAAAGGATTCGATACCATCGACACCCAAGTCAATGGTATCGAGATCACCACAGGCGCCCAGAATAAAAGAAAGGAAAGCTGCCGCTAATCCGCTGGGTCGATACCATCGACCCGCGTCGATGGTATCGACGCCGGCAGATATGCGTTGGATTTGTTTTGATTTCGATCGGACGGCTGTTGTTATTTGACGACCTAATTAGGGACTTATACCTAATGACGGCCGCCCAGACGTGATCATGATCTCATTTTTGGATTGCACGAGTGCCGAGGAGGAGAGAAAGGAGAACGGAGGCCGAGAAGCTCATCCCGGTTGATTCGGACGCTGCCGAAGACAATTTCCACCACCGACAGGCGGGGAAAGTTTGTGTTCTACGCCAAGGATCCACCGGTTCTTCTCCGTTCAGGGGTTTTTCCCATCTATTTCACGTTTTTCTTATGAATTCCCCAATTTCTACCATGTATTCGTGTAAGATGAACATGAGAGGCTAAAACCCTCAATCTTTAGGACCGGGAGTAGCCCGGGGATACATTGTATGATGATTTTAGATTGATAATTCATATTTTTCTCTCATATCCGTGGTATAAATTCGTTTTCTCTATTGCTATTGTTATGCTTGATCACCATAATAATAAATTAATGCCCTTAATCACTTCGACAGAAGGATTAACGATTGAAAAGAGACGAATTCTACATTAATTAATAAAACCCTTGACAAAGGAGTTGTAAAATTAATGGTGGGAACTGAGGGACCGATCTTAATGCGCTTAGTTTAGGGGAATGATTACTATGACGATGGAATCAACCTAAATCTAAGTAGTGGATTACACCACGACAGTGGGTAATTTTCATTTCAGGCCACTACCCGGATAGAGAGAGAAGTGTGAGGAATTATATGAAATCTAATACAATGTTGACCCGCGGTGAAACCGCCATCCTAAAGATATCCCTTTTAATTGATTAAATTAACCTTTAATCGATTGTTTTCTTTGTTTGATTTTTATTTTCTTTCAATTTGAACAACAAAACCCTACTTTGTAAATTGGTCTAGTTGATTGCGATTAGTTAGTAGAAGTCTCCAATAATTCACGTATCCCTGAGTTCGACTCGGGCCTCACAAGGCCTATATTACTCGACGCGTATACTTGCGTTTAAGCGCGTAGTAAAATACACGCCAAGTTTTTGGCGCCGTTGCCGGGGATACGGCGAATTATTGGCACTTTGAGTGCTAAGAGCGGCCATTCTAGGCCACATTTTTTTATTAATTTGAAATCAATTTTAAAAATTCCTTTATTTCTCTATAATTGTGTTGACTCGTTTAAAGCATTGTACTGAACCCCTATTTCCATATTTCAGGTACTTTGCATGGTGCACACACGTAGTCGATACTACGTGAATCGCACACCTGAGGTTCCATCTGCGGGACCAGAGGACGAGGACTACTACGAGGAGGAACACCACAGGGATATACATTCTGAATCTGAGCCAGAACAAGAAGAAGTAATGGCTGAAGCACAGACAATATGGGAGAAGATCAAGGCATCTTCTTCCTATGCATCAAAGGGGCCTATAAAGAAACAGGGGCTAAACATACCTACATACAAGATCGACCCAGCACTGATTAACTTGGTCAAATCCAATGCATTTCACGGACTGAAAAATGAAGATCCAGTGGCACACATTAGTCAGTTTGTGGAGAACTGCGATATGGTGAAGATAGATCGCTTTCCGCAGGACATGCTCTATCTCAAGTTATTCCCCAGTTCCTTGGCGGGAGTAGCAAGAGAGTGGCTCCACAACCTCGACGACGAGTTTGTTGAGTCATGGGATCACATGGTGGAGGTTTTCTTCGAGAGGTTCTTCCCTCCTGAGAAGACCAATGATATGATCCGAAAGATCCACAATTTCACCCAACAGGCGGGTGAACCCTATTCTGAGACTTGGGAGCGATTTCAAGTCATGTTGAGGAGATGTCCACATCATGGATTGGACAAGGAAACCCAAGTGAAGATCTTCTACTTTGCTCTCTCCGAGCATGATAGAAGCAACTTGGACTCGGCCGGCTCTGGATTCTTTCTAAATAACACTGATACAAGATGCTGGGAAATACTGAAGAATATGGCACGAAAGCAATCTTGGGGAGAAAGAGAAAGAGGCCCAGTTGAGCAAGCAAGAGTTGCCAGTGAGTCAAAGGCAATGAGAGAGCTGAATGAGAAGATGGATCTTCTCGCAAAGAAGTTGCTGCAGAAGGAAGACAATGAGTCCGAGGATGAGGCTCAGGTCAAGTATATGAGGCAACAGCAAGGGTACAGGAACAACGATTACTCATGGCGGAAGGACAAGAAATTTTCATGGAAGGATCCAAACAACTTCCTGCGAGATCCGGACGCCAAACCTGCACCGGTCACGGAGGACAAGAGCACGGAGTTGCTCAATCAAGTCATAAAGCAAAATCAAGAGTTGATGAACACTTTTGGGCAGCAAATAAAGCAGCAGGGTGAATTCATGAACCAGTTCGGGCAGACGTTGCAGAGCCACGGGGCTCAGATGCGGACTATAGAGACTTCCATGGCACAGATGGCAGCGGAGATTGCAAGCTTGAAAAAGCCGGCACATCCGGGTTTTCCGGGGAACACCAATGTTCCCGGGGGAAACCAACAGGCCAATGCCATATTGTTGAGGAGCGGTAAGAAGGTGCTTAATCCAAGGGCGGATGACACAAGCACACCGCAGGACACAGTAGAAGAAGCAACCGCTAAGGAGCAGCCTGCACCAGTCATAGAGCAAATTGATGACACAACCGAAGATGGTAAGGAAGGACAAGCCACTGAGGAGGAACCACAGAAATTAACTCCCTATGTGCCACCTCATCAAAGAGCACATACCGTTCCGGTTCCCTATCCCAATAGCACAAAAGCAAGAAAGGTGGATGCACAGTTTAAAAAAATTTCTGGACAGCTTTAGAAAGTTATCTGTGAATATTCCCTTGTTAGAGGCAATTGAACAAATCCCGTCTTATGGAAAGTTTCTTAAAGATGTAATCACCAAGAAGAGGAAGATACCCGACACTGAGGTTGTGGTATTGAAGGAGCAAGTGAGTGCTTTTATTATGGGCACTTTGCCGCCAAAGCGACAGGATCCCGGGTGTTTCAATATTTCATGCTTTATCGGGAAGTTCAAATTTGGCGAAGCGCTTTGTGATTCCGGGGCAAGCATCAATCTGATGCCCCTTTCTACATTCAAGAAACTTGGATTGAAGGAGTCAAGGCCAAGCAATATGACTATCCAATTGGCTGATAATTCTGTGGTGAAACCATATGGAATCTGTGAGGATGTTTTGGTAAAGGTAGACCGCTTTGTTTTTCCCGCTGATTTTGTTGTGATGGAGATGCAGGACGAACACGGCAATGAGTTACTTCTTGGTCGCCCATTTCAAGCTACAGCTGACATGATCTTGGAGATGGGGAGAGGTCGCTTGACCTTAGGCATTGCGGATGATCGCTTTGAGATGGTCATGCCCAACAGCAATACATCTACTAAAGCAAAGGCACAGTGCAACATGGTGAAGCATGTGGAAAGCAATATCTCACTTTGTCTCGGGAAGCCATTTTTAGATATGGCCCATGTGATGAGCAGGATAGACAATGGGACCTTGGCGGTAGACCTTATGGAGCAAACGAAAGCTGTCTCTTTATGCAAGATTGTCGGGTTTCCAAATGATGAGAATGAGGACATTCCACCTTCGTGGGAGGATGATGTGATAATTACTTCTGTCTGTGATGCATATCCGGAATTGCCTCTAGAGGCGTGTTTGCTTAATGTCACTTATGATTGGATGCGGAGTACTTCACTCAAGGAGTGCGCCAAAATGCTTCAAATGCTTCCATGTTTCTACACGAGGCACTATGAAGATTTGGGTACACTGCCCCCACTGCTACAATCATCCCTTATCTTCCCACCTGATCTGGAGTTAAAGCCATTGCCCCCGCACTTGAAGTACGTCTTTCTAGCTGAGGAGGACAAGTTGCCAGTGATTGTTTCTGCATACTTGAGTGCGGATGAGGAGGAGTAGCTACTGATAGTGCTCAAGAACCACCGTGGAGCCTTTGGGTGGTCAGTGGCGGACATCAAGGGGATCTCCCCTACACTTTGTCAACATAAGATTCGGCTTGAGGAAGGAGCCAAGTCAGTCATACAGCCTCAAAGACGTCTAAATCCAAGCATGATGGAGGTTGTCAAAAAGGAAGTCATTAAGTTGCTTGCTGCAGGGATTATTTATGCCATATCTGATTCGACGTGGGTGAGTCCCACACAGGTAGTCCCTAAAAAGGGGGGAATCACTGTCACTACAAATCTTCTAAATGAACCTGTCACCACCCGATTGGTAACCGGGTGGCGTGTATGCATTGATTACCGCCGACTGAACGCCGCAACTCTGAAAGATCATTTTCCATTGCCATTCATTGATCAGATTTTGGAACGCTTAGCCGGTCGGTCGCATTTTTGTTTCCTTGATGGTTACTCGGGGTACAACCAGATTTCTATTGATCCTTTGGATCAAGAGAAGTCTACGTTTACATGTCCCTATGGGACTTTCGCCTACCGCCGTATGCCGTTTGGTTTATGCAATGCGCCGGCGACTTTTCAACGCTGCATGCTCGCCATTTTCTCTGACATGGTGGAGCGGTGTCTCGAAGTCTTCATGGACGACTTCTCGGTTTATGGAGCGTCTTTTGATGAATGCCTTTATAATTTAGATAAGGTGTTGCAGCGGTGCGAGGACACACACTTGGTCCTCAATTGGGAGAAATGTCACATGATGGTGACAGAAGGAATTGTGCTAGGACACAAGGTGTCTAGCAAGGGTCTAGAGGTAGACCCCGTAAAAATTGAGGTGATTTCTAAGCTACCCCCACCAAATTCTGTAAAAGGGGTGAGAAGCTTTTTAGGACACGCTGGGTTTTATCGGCGCTTTATCAAGGATTTTTCAAAAATTGCAAAGCCATTATCGGAATTGTTGGAAAAAGACGCAGTGTTTGATTTCAATGAGAAATGTCTTCACGCATTCGAGGTTTTGAAGGAAAAGCTGATTTCGGCTCCGGTTGTTCAAACGCCGGATTGGACAAAGCCTTTCGAGTTGATGTGTGATGCGTCTGACTATGCTGTGGGGGCTGTTTTGGGGCAAAGGGTAGATAACAAGCCTGCTGTGATTTTCTACGCCTCAAAAACACTTAATGATGCTCAATTAAATTACACAACCACGGAAAAAGAGTTACTTGCTGTTGTTTTTGCTTTTGAGAAATTTCGGCAATACTTAGTGGGTTCTAAGGTGGTTGTGTGGACGGATCACGCCGCAATAAAATATTTGATGGAGAAGAAGGATGCGAAGCCTAGACTAATTAGGTGGATTTTGCTCCTACAAGAATTCGATATTGAAATCAAGGACAAGTCGGGAATTGAAAATGTGGTGGCTGACCACTTGTCTAGGTTAGAGAGGGTGGATGAACAAGGTTTGCATATACCCATTACCGAGACTTTTCCCGACGAACAACTTTTAAAAATTGATTCTAAAGACCCATGGTTTGCGGAAATTGTGAATTATCTGGCTTGCGGGATCATCCCGGAAGATTGGTCTTATCAAGAGAAGAAGAAATTCTTCCATTCATTGAGATACTATTTTTGGGATGACCCAATATTGTTGAAGCAATGCAGGGATGGTATTCTTCGCAGGTGCGTGCCGGAGTTAGAGTACGAAAGTGTTCTACATCATTGTCATGCGTCGCCTACGGGAGGACATCATGCTAGCTCACGGACAGCAGCTAAGGTGTTGGAGAGCGGCCTTTATTGGCCCACTTTGTTCCGGGATGCCTATGATTTTGTTAGGCAGTGTGACCCGTTCCAGCGTGCAGGTAATATCTCAAGGAGACAAGAAATGCCCCTGAATGTGTTTCAGGAAGTCGAGGTATTTGATTTATGGGGCATTGACTTCATGGGACCCTTTGTGTCCTCAAATTCAAATCTTTATATTTTGCTTGCGGTGGATTATGTGTCGAAGTGGGTAGAGGCAATCCCCACAAGGACTAATGATTCGAATGTAGTGTGCAGGTTCGTCAAAGAGAATATTTTCTGCAGGTTCGGGATTCCTCGAATGATCATTAGTGACGGAGGCACACACTTCCGAAATCAGAAATTTGCTTCACTTTTGAAGAAATATGGGGTCAAGCACAACATTGGCACCCCATATCATCCACAAACGCAAGGACAGGTGGAGGTATCAAACAGGGAAATCAAGAAGATTTTAGAAAGGACCGTAGCATCTACACGGAAGAATTGGAGTGCATTACTACCGGATGCACTTTGGGCTTATCGAACGGCGTATAAAACACCTATAGGCACTACACCTTTTAGGTTGGCGTATGGCCGGGCGTGCCATCTTCCGGTAGAATTGGAGCACAAGGCCCATTGGGCGCTAAGAAGGCTGAACTTGCGCTATGACGAGGTCGGGAGGAAAAGAATGTTTGAATTGAATGAATTGGATGAGCTACGTATGACGGCATATGAGAATGCCCGCATTTATAAGGAGCGCACAAAGCTGATCCACGATCGCCACATTGAGATGTGCACGTTCAAGAAAGGAGACAGTGTCCTATTGTTCAACTCTCGTCTCAAATTGCATCCCGGGAAACTGAAATCCCGATGGAGTGGACCCTTTGAGGTGGAAGAAGTGAGACCGCACGGAGCGATTCTCGTGCGAGATGGAGAGGCCACGTTCTTGGTGAACGGGAAACGCTTGAAGTTGTACTTTGGTGAGAACTATACGAGGAAAGTGAATGAGGTTAAACTCATTTCACTTGTACATGAATGAAAAGAAGGACCGACGTCTAGCCTAAGACGCTAAAGAAGGGCGCTTGTTGGGAGGCAACCCAACCATTGGTACATTAGGATAGTTTAATGTTAGGTGTAGTTTGCTTTTATTTTGTTTACTTTTTAGTTTAAAAATGATACCTTGATCCGTTTGTTAAATGTGCAGGAACAGGCAGGGTCGATACCATCGACACATCAGTCGATGGTATCGACATGGGTTCAGGTTGACACCAGCAGAAATCGCACTGCGTCGATACCATCGACGGCCCCGTCGATGGCATCGACATGGTCACAGGTAGGTCGCAATAAAAGTGTCGATGGTATCGACACCTCAGTCGATACCATCGAGATCTCTAGAGATATTCAGACGAATTTTGCTCAGTCAACTCGATACCATCGACGGCCTCGTCGATGGTATCAACATCATCACAGGTTGAATGCAATAAACGGAGGTGTCACAATAAAAGCAAGTCGATACCATCGACACCCGTCGATGGCATCGACGGACATGTCACCGATCCGCATGAAGACATCGACGACGATCGCAACAGCCACGTCAGCGATCCGGGTGCTGCGTCGATACCATCGACTTATGTCGATGGTATCGACCCGTCAGCGATCCGGGTTTCTCGATCCAGCAAACGTCAGCCGTCGATACCAGCGACAGATGCGGCTACCCGCGAGACATGTCGATACCATCGACCCGCGTCGATGGTATCGACGGGTCAACAGGGGCGCCGATCAAGTCTATTTAAGGGGACTTGCAACGTCATATGACATCACACCCTCAGAGCAAGTATCTCCCATTGCGCTGAGCACTCCCCCGAGCCCTCTACACCTGCGGAGAAGCGTCATCGAGCGAAGATCTTCACCGAGCGGAGAATTTCCCTCCATCTTCACCGAGCTCTTTTCTCCCAATCTCATTCTTCTCGCAATCATGGTGCATACGGGTGGAGCATCTTCATCAAGCGCGCACCCCAGGGAGATCGAGGAGTTTGTTCCTCCTCCAACCGCTTCCATCTCTCGTCCACGCCTCATTCATGCCAACATGGATGTAAGGAAGGTATACGAGGAGATAATGAAGCGGCAGTTCGAGGCCACCCGGTATGTGGACCGGGGAATGATCAGGGACCTGGGATTCGAGGCCGACTTGGCCTATGTGTTGGCCGGGCAAGCGCGGCACACCGGTCGCATATATGAGATGGACTGTCATGCGGATGGGCAGCCGTTCTTTGGCGAATGGCCCACATACAAGGAACTGGTGGCCGAGTTCATGGCGTCTCTTGATATCTGCGTCGTACCAAATGACGTGGTGCCATCGGACCAGACGTGGATCCAGGGAAGGGTGTCCTTCCGACTCTTCAACAACAATTACAACATCACGTTGAAGCAGTTCAACGCCATCTTCAACTGGAACCACAGCCGCCACGATCACCGATGCCCCGACGCCCGCACCGACTATGACAAAATCGTCGCCGAGCTAGTTACAGTGCCGGCAGGGAAGACCGTGAGCTACCACAATGCCGCGGTAGCTGATTTTGAGCACCCGTTCGTCCGGGTATTGCATAGGATGCTTAGCTTGACCTTCTTCGGGCGGAGCGATCTTGCTTTGAGCAAGTTTCAAGAGAGCGACTTGTTCTTTCTGTACGCCCTCCTGAAACGTCAAGAGTGCAACTGGGGAGCATTCTGGTTACAGCGCGTCATGGCGGTGAAGCGGAGCACAAGGAAGGCTCCAATTCATTTTGGTGGTTTGGTCACCGGGTTGGCGCTTTACTTGGGGCTGAACTTTCACTCCATGACTCCGATTTCTACGCGGAGTAAGGTGAACGTGCAACACTTGCACCGTTCAAACCTCATTCTTATCCGGGACGGGTTGGCGTACGCTCATTGCCACGTCAACCAAGCTTACCAGGAGGCATCCCTGCCGGACGACGTCTTCCACATCGAGGGCAAGCAGCATTTCCGATGGCCCATCATAGCCATCGAGTCCTCGGAAGAAGAAGGCGGAGGTGAAGACCAAGAAGGCGAGGTCGAGGAAGACGAGGAGGCTTTCACACCTCTTCGAGCACGCGTGGCACCACGGAAGCGTCCTAGGATGCACCCGGGTGCATCTTCATCATCTCAGCCCCCGCCGCCATCACCACAGCAAGAGCAGCCAGCTGCGGATCCCTACTCCATGCAAGGGATGTATACCATGCTGCAGGACATCCAGCAGACGCAGCACCAGCATATGACTTTGTATACCGGCATCCATGAGACAACGGGTCGGTTGCTTGATAATCAAAGGGCTATGTTCGAGAACGAGCGGCTCATCCTCGCCAACCACGAACAAATGCACAACCGGTTGCAGCGGATAGAGACGCAGCAGGAGCCCTTCTTCGACCACTACTGGATTCGAGACTACTTTGGAGGTTATCCACAGCCTCCGCCGAGGACCCAATATGATCCAAGCTTCCAGGGGGAGTACCCGTCTTGGGATCCTACGGCACCACAATACCCACCACCGCCTCCGCAAGATTGATCAGGGTATCACTGTTCCACCCTTAAGTTGGTTTTTGACTATGAGGCCATAGTCGGATTCAAGCTTAGGGGGGTGGCTGGAACAGCTCTATCTTTTATCTTTTCTTTAGTTGTTTTTAGTTTCTTCTTTGTTATTTGTTTTTGCAATTTTAAGTTTTTATTTAGGATCCACATCTATCTAGTGTAATTGTGGATGTCGTAAAAATTGTCATCTTGCTGTTTTCATGGGGAAATTAAGGGAATTGAAAAAAAATTTATGTGTCATTTGGATAGCTTTACTTGGTTGTCCTTGGGGAACTTGTTCTATGAAAATGATTGATTATGTCAACTTTGAAGCAATATGTCATACCCACACCCCCATTGACTCATGAAAAGTGGATAGTAACGGTTGTTTGAGCCTAACCTAATAAAATGGTAATGAGACCTTAATCAGATGTAAGAGAAAGAACCCTTTAAACTACTACACATGTCAATAAGGAGGGACACATAATTTTCTTTTAAGGTTCAGTCACTTAATCTTGTGATCATTCCACCCCATTTCCTATAATCCACCCAAGAATTGGAAGTAAAGTGCAGTTTCAATTTCTTTTGCGTGCATGGCATGTAGATAGGTTTTGCATTGTTATTTTCATGTTTTTGCATAGAATAATAAAAAAAAATATAGTGATACATGCATATTACCCGTAGGTGCATGTCATGTAGTTGCACTCACAATTTCATGATTTTCATGCATAAGCACACCATGTATCTCAGTTTTCCTAAATAGGTGATCTAATTTGTTCCATACCCTCGAAATAAGGCAAAGATCTCCAATTGGAAAGAAAATGGCCTTATACATGTATCTCTAAACAATTATGGATATATGGGCAAAGAAAAAAAAAGAAAAAAAAAGGGAGAGTTGGAAAGAAAAGGAATAAGATGGAGAAAGGAATGATATCACTTGTATAATAGGGGAATTGAGTACATGATGTGGCTTGAGTAGATTTCTATCTCATTTTGAGGTAGAAGGTTAGTGCATGCATCATTCCACCCACTTTTAGGTAGTAGGGCATTCTTAATGTGCATTTGCATCATTTAGGGCATTTTGTTATATGCATTTTGAAACTGTGTAATACTTCCAAATTCTCCCATGAACCACCCATTCCATCCACCCGTTGCTCGGATTGGTAGTCCACCGTGATATTCTCCTCACTCATGTGTATAAGGAGGATGGCTTCCATGTAGATGGTAGTTAGGGCGAGCAACGTAGTTCAGGTGATCACAAGATGCACCATGGCTGAATCGGCGAACTTTATTATGATAACTGCCCTATGTGATAGTGTTCATCGGTTTGAAGGATAATTTCTTTTATTGATGGTTATTGTCGCCTATAGGGTAATTACTGTTCTGTGATTAGGGTAGGCCGGTTTGAGAACATCCAGTGGGAGTCATTTGTGAGGTGGGTTGGTATTTTGATTGTTAGTTGACATTCGAAATTCTATTCTAAGGATTAGTTGCTTGAGGGCGAGCAATGTTTAAGCTTAGGGGAGTTTGATGCGATGATTTTCAGTCGCATTTATAGACCGATTTCATATGTGTTTTGTGCCTTAATTACTCATTTTCATGGATATTATTGCATAATTCACTTTATTTGGTCTTTGCCATCATTTTATATCAAATCCCCTTTATTTCATTATTTTAAGCATTATTGATCATCTTATCATAAATCGTGTGGATTTATTTGGTCTTGTTGTGCAATTTCAGGAAAAACAAGTATCTACATCCGTCGATACCATCGACGGATGTCGATACCATCGACCAAGCCACAGGTTGTCAGCCGAGAAGAGCAATACAGAGTCGATACCATCGACACCCAAGTCGATGGCATCGAGATGTCTCCAGGCTGCTGGCGAGGATGAAGTCGATACCATCGACGCAAGTCAATGCCATCGACACAAGGAGAGCTACAGCGTCGCTAAACGACAACAACCGACGCTAAAGGAGTCGATACCATCGACACCCAAGTCGATGGTATCGAGATCACCACAGGCGCCCAGAATAAAAGAAAGGAAAGCTGCCGCTAATCCGCTGGGTCGATACCATCGACCCGCGTCGATGGTATCGACGCCGGCAGATATGCGTTGGATTTGTTTTGATTTCGATCGGACGGCTGTTGTTATTTGACGACCTAATTAGGGACTTATACCTAATGACGGCCGCCCAGACGTGATCATGATCTCATTTTTGGATTGCACGAGTGCCGAGGAGGAGAGAAAGGAGAACGGAGGCCGAGAAGCTCATCCTGGTTGATTCGGACGCTGCCGAAGACAATTTCCACCACTGACAGGCGGGGAAAGTTTGTGTTCTACGCCAAGGATCCACCGGTTCTTCTCCGTTCAGGGGTTTTTCCCATCTATTTCACGTTTTTCTTATGAATTCCCCAATTTCTACCATGTATTCGTGTAAGATGAACATGAGAGGCTAAAACCCTCAATCTTTAGGACCGGGAGTAGCCCGGGGATACATTGTATGATGATTTTAGATTGATAATTCATATTTTTCTCTCATATCCGTGGTATAAATTCGTTTTCTCTATTGCTATTGTTATGCTTGATCACCATAATAATAAATTAATGCCCTTAATCACTTCGACAGAAGGATTAACGGTTGAAAAGAGACGAATTCTACATTAATTAATAAAACCCTTGACAAAGGAGTTGTAAAATTAATGGTGGGAACTGAGGGACCGATCTTAATGCGCTTAGTTTAGGGGAATGATTACTATGACGATGGAATCAACCTAAATCTAAGTAGTGGATTACACCACGACAGTGGGTAATTTTCATTTCAGGCCACTACCCGGATAGAGAGAGAAGTGTGAGGAATTATATGAAATCTAATACAATGTTGACCCGCGGTGAAACCGCCATCCTAAAGATATCCCTTTTAATTGATTAAATTAACCTTTAATCGATTGTTTTCTTTGTTTGATTTTTATTTTCTTTCAATTTGAACAACAAAACCCTACTTTGTAAATCGGTCTAGCTGATTGCGATTAGTTAGTAGAAGTCTCCAATAATTCACGTATCCCTGAGTTCGACTCGGGCCTCACAAGGCCTATATTACTCGACGCGTATACTTGCGTTTAAGCGCGTAGTAAAATACACGTCAATATATATGCAATTTATACATGTTTCCCTAAAATTGTTTTGATGGTGGATGTAAGTGTGGTTATGGACAATACCCATGAATATGTGTGCATAGTCGAATGGTTTATTTCCTGCCCTTTTAAATTCGGTTTAAATATCAAGCATGTATATCCTTCTCCATATGTAAGTTAATGTTACCCTCCCTATAGTCCCATTGAATGTAACTCAATGTCTCACTTGTACAATGTAATACATAATAGGATAGTTTTAATTTCTATTTTAACAAAAGAGAAGATGTCTTCCACCAAGTGAGTTGAATGACTAGGAGTCAAGTAGATCGACTAGAGGATTAAGAGGCTACTAATTGAAGGAGTGAATTGACCGACTGGAGGCCCAATCAAGTGGTTAGAAGAGTCTAGATAGCCACTTGAGCCAGGAGCCAGCCGACTGACCAATGGAGGCTAATCGACTGATAGATAGAAAAATCAATCGACTGGAAGAGTCCAATTGACTGACCGACTTGTTTCTAGCACAACTTTTTCTTTACAGGTTATAACATGAGATGTTTGACCTTAGGTGGATAGCAATTCTTTGTGGCTCCAAAGAATTGCATTAGTGTGGCCATAACCATTGCTCATATTTTATGATTGCATGTTTTGTTTATGGATATAGTGTGTATATGATACATATTATTAGTATGTCATGATTGGATATGTATATATATTTATATATAGATAAAACCCCTTAATCAAATATTAAGTCTTAGATGATTTCCATAAGAAACACACATGAAAATCTTGATCAACTAAGTGTGGTCATATCAAGCATGGTGCCCCATCTATCTTGTAGAAATGTGATGGTAGTTATGTGAGCCTGTCAAGTAGGGTACATTACTATTGTGTTGGCTTTTAGGTCAAGCTTAAATAGGTGATTTTAATGAGATTTAGTGCCTAGAAGCATATAGATACAATATGATAAGGAGTTGTGCCCATCATCTATCCAATAATTGCATGAGATGCAATTGGAAAATGTTTCCTACCTTAATAATTGGCTATGGATGTTGGTGTTGGTTGGGTAATAACTTAATTATTTTAGATGTTGTCTCACTAGAAGATTGTATGTTGCAATCTTCCAAATTGATCGTGAGAGATATCAATTTGAACAAAATAGTGGGAGCCATAATTGATTAAATGCCTAATTAATATTGTCATTTTTTTAACTAAATCGAATCGAAAGGGTTTTGCCAAAATTCAAATTTATTTTATAGAAACAAATGGTGAGTCCCCCCCCGGTCGGTGCCCCCTACCCCATCGAGTTTATGAAGCAAAGCTTCATCATAGTTGGGGAGATCATAGTTGACCCTCCATGCCTCCCTTCATTTTCTTTCCTCCTTTGAGCCCAGAATGTTGGTCCTCCTGAACCAAGTCTATCCTTTTGGCAGAAGCAATCATAGACAAGTTTCCCCTTCTCTACTCACCGCGCTTCGTGATTGGTCCTTAAGAAGGGAAAGTCGAACGGCAATAATTTCCATGATGAGTTCAGGACATTGAGAATCAATCCTATACAAGATCATAGTCTATGTCCTAGAGATAAAAGAGCCAGATGAACCTACTCCCACCGCATCGAAGGCTGAAAAAGATGCTTACAAGAAGCATTCTGAAGATGTTGTAGATGCCAAGTGCATGATGATATGCTCAATGAACTATGAGTTGTAGAGACAACATGAGAATATGGATGTTTTGAGATGGTTACACATCTTAAGAATATGTACCAAGATTAGGCAAGACAAGAGAGATATGATGTCTCAAAGGCATTGTTCAAGTGCAATAAGGTTGACAGAGATCCAGTGGGGCCCCATGTGCTCAAGTTGATTGAGTATGTGGAGAACCTAGAAAAACTGGGATTTCTCTTGGGCCAATAGTCGGCCACATATGTGATTTTACAATCACTATCATAATCATACAGCCAATTTGTCATGAACTACAACAAGAAAAAATTTATAAGTTGTTGTCAAAATTGCTTGGCGTGTTGAGAATTGTTGAAGTGTAAATGAAGGACAAGCCCAAATATGTGATGATGATCAGTAGAGGGAAGGGAAGTCCAAGGGAAAAGGCAAGGATAATAAGACTTCTAAATTTGTCTAGAAACCTAAGTCTTCTGTACTCAAAGCAAAGGGAGGGGTGAATAAGGAAGAAAATTGTCACCACTTTCACCAGGCTAGACACTAGAAAAGAATTGCCCTCTTTACCTAGAGGAACTAAGGAAGAAGAAGAAGGGGATAGAGATCTCTACTTCAGGTATATATGTAATTGAGATAAATATATCTACTTATTCATCTTGGATAGTAGATACTGAATGTGGATCTCACATATGTTCAAATATGTAGGATCTGAAAAGAAGTAAGCCTTTAAGAAAGAGTGAGGCTGAATTACACATTTCCAATGGAGCAAGAGTTATTTCCACTGTAGTTGCAACCTCTCATTTATCTCTTCCTAATGGGCTTGTAATCGAGTTAGAGAACTGCTATTTTATACCTTTATTAATAGAAGCATCATTTATGTATGTTGTATGGATAAGAATGGATTCAAATTTCATATAAAGAATGGTTGATGTTCTAATTCTAAAGATGAGATCTTTTATGGCAGTGCCCTCTTTACTTATTAGATCTAGCATTAAATGTTTATAATGTAAATACCAAAAGTTTAAGACTTGATACCTCAAACAAAACATACCTTTGGTATTGTCGTCTAGGGAATAGTAATAAGAAACACATTTCAAGACTCCATAAGGATGGTTATCTAGACACTTTTGATCTTGAATCAATAGAGACATGTGAATTTTGTTTACTGGGCTAGATGACAAAGACTCCTTTCACTAGACACAGTGAGAGAGAAAGTCATCTATTGGGACTCATACATGCTGATGTATGTCATCCGTTTAGAACAAATTCTAGGGGCAATTAGTAGTACTCATACCTTACTGATGACTTTAGTAGGTATGGCTATGTGTACTTGATGAAACATATGTCAGAAACCCTTAAAAAGTTCAAGGATTTAATGAATGAAGTACAGAACCAACTTGGTAAAAGTATTAAAGGACTTCATTCTGATTGAGGTGGGGAATACTTAAGCCAAGAGTTTGAGGACCTTCTGTGAGACAGTGGTATCGTAACACAATGGACTCCACCTAGAACTATACAGTATAATGGTGTATCAAAAAGAAGGAATTGTGCATTACTATATATGGTGTGATCAACGATGAGTTTTGTTGATCTTGCAATTACCTTTTGAGGACATGTTCTACAAACCACAGTGTTTACACTTAACCATGTACCATCTAAATCGGTCCAAAAGACACCGTATGTGATATGGCATGGGAAGTGTCCAGATGTGTCTTTATGAAGATTTGGGGATGTGAAGCTTATGTCGGAAAAATGTTTCTCAAAAATCTTGGACCCAAATCCGATAAATGTTATTTTGATGGATATCCCAAAGAAACTAGGGGATACTACTTTTACACTCTGTCTGACAACAAAGTGTTTGTTGCCAGGACAGGTGTGTTCCTTGAAAAGGAATTTATTCTAAAGGAATCAATGCAAGAAAATTAGAGCTCAAATAGGTTTGAGACCAACAAGAAGACATTGAACCTATAGAGGTACAGGAGGAATAGGGAGACTCACAAATTATTGTGGAATCTCAAGTTCCTCATATAAGACAAGAACTTCATAGATCTAGTAGGACACACCTTGATCCTGAAAGATTTGGTGATGTTGTGATTCAAGAAGGCGGTGATTTGGTCATAGATGATGAGACAAAAACCTACCTAGAACCTACTAAGGGGATAGACTCTGAGAAATGTCTTAAGGTCATGAGATCTAAGATGGAATACATGTACACCAACAAGGTATGGACCTGGGTGAATCCACCTAAAGGGGCAAAACTAATAGGGTGTAAATGGGTCTTCAAGAATAAGACTGACATGATTGGTAATGTGCAAACCTATAAGGGTAGATTGGTTGAAAAAGGTTTCAAACAAATTCAAGGTGTTGACTATGATGAAACCTTTTCACCAGTTTCCATGGTTACGTTTGTCAGGGTCATGCTTGCAATTGCAGCTCATCATGACTATGAGATTTGGCAGATGGATGTTAAAACAACATTCCTTAATGGGAATCTTCTTGAGGTTGTGTACATGGGACAATTGAGGGTTTTATAAATCCAAAGGATGCAAATAAATTTTGTAAGATACAAAGGTCAATCTATGGATTGAATCAATTATCTCAGATCTAGAATCTTTGATTTGATGAAACAGTCAAAGAGTTTGGCTTTAGTCAAAAATGTAGATGACCCATGTGTTTATAAGAAGGTTAGTGAGAGCATGATTGTATTCCTCATATTGTATGTAGATGGAATACTATTGATGAGGAATGACATCCCTACTTTTCAAATGGTGAAAACCTGGTTGGGAAATACATTCTCTATGAAGGACTTAGGTGAAGCATCCTATATATTAGAATATTAAGATCTATAGATATAGGTCTAGAAGACTTCTTGGCCTAAGAAATGAACACATACATTGACAAAGCGCTAAAAAGGTTCAACATGAAGAACTATAAGAGAGGAAAATTACCCATATCTCATGGTGTTAGTATCTCTAGAGCTTAATGTCCTAGCTCTTACAAAGAACAAGAACACATGAGTAATATTCCATATGCATCTACAATTGGTTCTATCATGTAAGAAATGGTGTGTACTTGTCATGATGTCTCGTATACCTATAGAATGATGAGAAGATATCAATCAGATCTTGGTGAAGGTCACTAGACTGCCATGAAGAATATCCTTAAGTACTTGAGAAGAACTAAGGATCAGGTCCTTATCGATGGTGAGAAAAAGTTGGTGGTAAAGGGTTATACCGATGCAAGCTTCCAAACTAAAAAAGATGACTTTAGATTGCAATATGAATTTGTGTTTTGCCTCAACAAAGGTGTTGTAAGTTGTACGAGTTCCATGCAAGAAACAATTATTGATTCTATAGTAGAGGCCGAGTACATTGTTGCCTCCAATGCAGCAAAGGAAGCTGTTTGGATCAAGAATTTTGTTACTCAACCTAGGGTGGTTCCAAGCATTAGCGATACAGTACAGTTGTATTGTGACAACAATGAATCTATTGCACAAGCTAAGGAACCTAGATCGCATCAGCATTCCAAACACGTACAATGACAATTCCATCTAATATGAGAGATCCTACAATAAGGATATGTGAAGATTTGTAGAGTACCAATAGAAAGCAATGTTGTTGACCCCTTGATAAGACACTATCACGGCAAAAGCATGAAGGTCATGTTAGATCAATTTGGATTAAATTCATGGGTGATTGGCTCTAAGTGCAAGTGGAAACAAGTTGGTGTGTATTCCCAGAGAGGCAGTCATATGATGATTGTAAGCCATCATGCAATAGATTTGATTAATAATGAAGGCAATCTTTCGTCTATATGTTTGTTCAATTGTGAGATGATGGTATAACATGATAGATGTATAAAAGAATGATATTACTCAATGGCATATGTCTTCAGGTTGAGGACATCAACAATGAGATCATATGTATGATAAAAGTATATACATTCTTATTATGTCACTAGTCAGATATTATTGTAGAAAGAATATAGAGACCAAAAATACATAAGACTAGAATGTGTGTTTATTGATGACAGAATCTCATTTGTCAAGATATGAAATATCAAGCCAAACAAATATGTACTTGTTAGAGAATAGTGTATCAGACATACCCATATTGAGAGTGATACATGGAAACCATTGAATAGTAGTCAAGATCTGCTCTCATAGTGATAGTGGTGATTGTTTTCTTAGACTTGAAGTCACTACACTCATCACATGTTGTTCAATGTACTTTGATAATATCCAATGTGACCTTGAATAAGGGTTTCCATGCAGGTGATGTTCGGGTATGTTGTGACACATGGGAATTGACTGCGAGTGATGTAGATGGAATTTGTCCCTCCTGTCGGAGTTGATATCATGGCCACTTGATAAGTGAGAATGAGAAATGTATGGACATGGTCATGTGAATCAATATGTGATATGTGAGCTCACATGCTCTCAGACAGTCTTCTCTAGTTTAAGGAACATTGATTGAATATTAAGACGATTAGAATTCCATGCCTCAAGTTCAATATGGATGTCAGAGATAAAAGAACTATATGATCATTGTAACATTGATCATGGATTGTAGGTTGAAGTTGTTCTACAACTTTCCAATTACATGGGTAGGAATGGTGTGTTGCTAGATATCGCTCATTGTTTGTGATGTCATAATCTAGTTATGGACATTCATTGCCAATGTAATTTGGGACCTATAGGATCAGACGCATATGATGCACCTGGAATAGAAGTTTACTCAAGAATAAGGTTTGACTTGATTACTGAAGTGTTTGCGTAGTCAACTTAAAGAAAATTGACTGACAGTGGGTTGATTGGAGTGTCCAGTTGACAGACTAGAAATGCCAGTCAATTGAGTGAAGTTTCCAGTTGACCACAGAGGAAGTCCAGTCAACTGATTGGACGATCAATAAGACTGGATCAAGGATTGATGCGTAGAAATATGTTTGTGAATAGGAAAACATTCAAATCGACTGACTTGATGTTCTAGTGAATTGATTGGGGTTCCAGTTGACCGACCGGGAGTCCACTTGACCGATTCATGATTTGTAACAGCCAAAAATTTATGAAATCCATCTCCTCGTGTCCCCAAGTTTGTGGAAACCCTGACCCTTCCACTCCTATATAAATGCAGGGGGGTTGGCCAAGGTTGTTGGGACAAGTCTCCTAATCTCAACATTGTGGTGACATGAGAGCTATCAGCATCTTACTCGTGAAAGGGAGAGATATCCAAAGGGGAGAAATTTGACCTAGCACATTGACAACATGAGAGACAACTCCTTCCCATCAATTCTAGTAGAATGATAGGAGTTCCCAATGGTCCATGTGGACTACATAGAGGCATGGAGGTTGTTGCCATCATGATAGGAGGATGTTGGAAACTGTCCTCCGTGGTGCTAAACCAAGAGGTCGATCACCGACAACCATCTTGGTGTTGCTTGAGAAAGAAGCACGACTGTGTGAGGATTATCATTGGACTTGCTTCAGGACTACGTATATGCCTCGCAACCTTTATTCTCGTCCATAGTTATTGATGAGATCCATTGGTATATGGGTAATATAGAAAGAGATTTTAGTTTTCACTGCCATTCTATTGCCATATTTCCCTTCAGTGAGTTTGTTATAAAAGGTGGTCACTAGGAATACCTTGTCATAGTTGTGGTGAGGCAATCCCTCTAATATTTTTGAAATCTCTCCTATGCTTCATATAAGTTATATCCTATCTTCTACCTGAATTCAATGATCTTGTGCATGTTTGTGATGGTTTTCTCTACTGGGTCAAACTTGGTCATGAATGCATCACGCTGGAGGTGCCCATCCATTTATTCTTTTGTCTTTCAAAAATAAGTACTAGGATAGAGACTTGTCTCTTAGAGAGAAGTCAAAACCTTTGTAGTAAATGACTTCTTTTGGCACTCCGTTTATTTTGATAGTGTCACCTATGTTCTTGAAAGCATCCAAATGGTGATAGGGATTCTCATAAAAGGAGTTTCCCCCAAAATTCCTTTGTTGGATCGGGTTTATAACGGTGGGTTTTAGCTCAAAATTTGTAGTGTTGAATCGTGGAATGATAACTAGGCATCTAGATTTGTTAGCCTTGGTGGCATCCAACTTACAAAGAGAAGGGCCTCTATCATCATTATAATTGTTGTTGTTGTTCCTATTTCTTCTAGCCCCACCATGTGGACCCTCTTATTCATCATGGTAATGTTCCTCATCTTCCTCTTCTTCATGGTGTTATTCATAATGATCGTGCTCATGTTCCTTGTGAAGGTCCTCCACCCTCAGAATGGGGATGATGGTTTTCCTATGAGGAGGCATGATCCTTGTAGTTGGTAGTGGTTTTGGTCCAATTCACTCAAAATTCCTAAAATAAATCACACAGTCGAGTTAGATATTGGATGTGAGATATGAGATATTAAATAAGATTAGAATTATCGAATCTAATATGTGTGGTCAAGTCTATTAGTAGAATTGAGGCATAGGTGCATTATAAGTAGGCTTGGGTTCTTAATAGTATCGGTTTCCTTGTCCCTGGAAACGGTGCCAAAATATTGATCAGACCAAATCTCCAAAAAGGAGCATATCTAGTGTAATTGGATTTTTTATATTTATAACATGATACTTAGGCCCCCACAATGATAATAATGGGGTTTGATGTAGTAGATTAGGGTCAAACATAGGGTCAAGGGAGGTAAATGTTAAGATCCTTCATGCTTTGTCTTAGTTACACCAAACAAAGGGGTAGATAAAGTTTGTGTACCTTATGGAATGGTGATTATTCACAAAATAAAAAATAAACAAGTAAAGAAAGATAAAACAAATAATTAAAATGATAAAGAATGAGATAACAAATATGGATGGAAACTTCAATTGGGTTTCACCATGTAAGATCTCTCACCAACAAGCAATACTCACACCATTTGTATACCCTTAACAACTTTACAATCAATCATCATAAGTGTCTATTCCCTCCTCTATTTATCTTAGCATAGATCAAGACTACAAGTGCGATGCCCCACACCACACAAAGTAAGATTACTCAAAACAAAACACAAAATTAATACTAAACAACCAGGTTACCAAAAAATATAGAAAATTAAAATCAATTTCACATATCCACCTCAAGTAAAAACATATTACATCAGAGTCCATGAAAGCCAGTATATATATAACATCTGCCAAAAGATTATTACATAGCACTATTTATCGGCTCACTGGACACAACATGTACATATGATAACATGTTCATATACATGCATGCCATATTTGTACAACAAAGGCATAAAGTCAAAACATTGTCTCAATACATAACATCTACAAAACTCCCCAAAGGACTTAAGAGTGCAGGAATGGCATGTAGGTCTCTACTAAAAAAATACAAGCAGCTCATCCAACCTTTACTCAGATACTCCTCCTCTTGCTGCTCAGCCTCAACAGCACAATCTCTACCTCATCATGCATGACTACCTAAAAGATGTGGAAACCCACGGGGTGAGACCAAACGTCCCAGTGAGATATATAACTCTCCACCAACGTCTATTAAAGCACAGATAAACTAAAGCAGATGGATAACACATATTATCAGGTTGAGTAGATTAAACAAACTAGGCAGTTATCACTAAGCAGTAGAACAAATAATATTTTAAGGAATATGAAGAACATGTATAACATTTGATTTCTATTACTGCATTATGTTTCAAGAAATAGGTACAAAGATAAGGCAAAGGGGTCATCCAATGTTATATGTATTTGACCCTAATATGCTACATGGTTGTATTATGTCTTTTATTATGCCCTGAGGAGATGAGATATACCACTCATGCTCCACCTGACCACTTCTAAGTCAAAATTAGTTTGATACAAGATCTAGGAGGAGTCGGAATCCTATGTTCTCTCCACACCCCTCAGTCAATCCGAGTTTGTTGTGGTGACATATAAAGTCCAACTGCAAAATAGCCTAGTCTGCCTTGGTATATAGGCACAACACTAGTGATATTGAGTTGTGATCACAGCCGCACTCCTACTGAGGTATGATTGTATACATCCTCAAAATATATCATACATACACACTATATCACATCATAGAGATATGGCCTCAACCGTTCTCCTACCAAGGCATGACTGCAGACAATCCTATAAATGCATATACTCAACAGTATATGACTTTGAGCTTCCACTAAGGGAGAACCTATTTCACCATCCAGCAAGTACTAATGTTGAATATGGATCTATGTCATAGGGAAACTACATGATTAGGGTTTCACTTGATTAATTAAGTCAATTGAGTATCTTTTAGCATCAATCAAGTTACAGCATACAAACCCTAAACAAACTCTATAAAGATAAGGACATAATGCAACATCAGAAGATATAAAACGTATAAGGTGTGGACTTGTCAAATCATCACATAATACTTGTAGCACTATCAATCACAAGGCCATCATTAGTGTCACATCACTATGGAATATCAATCCTTCAATCACATCACTGGAGGATAACACCTCACGCTAGGCATTAAGCCTCTACCAGGTCATAAGACCCATCATATAATATATCTTGGTGTCCCATCATTATCTCAACATGCCTTGTAAGGCTCATCACTATCACGATAGCATTAACAAGCTATGACATTCATTCAACATGTAAGGTTAGACCCATACAAGTAGGAGAGAGAAAGTATAATCACATGCAATATATCAAAGCAAGTTCAGCAAACATAGCACACCCTAGAAGTAGGGTTAGGGTTTCACATCCATGGTCGATTAGGGTTTCATCTCAAAACTTGTCACCAAACCCTAGATATGTCATATCCCATATACTTGGAGTGTATTAGGGTTAAGCATCATGGATTATGATAATAATTCATCTTCACATCAACATGTAAGGGCTTATGGATTATGATAATCATTCGTCTTCACATCAACATGTAAGGGTTAACACATAAAGTAGTGGCCCAACTCAAGTGTATCGAACACTTTAGGTGAGGGAAGGTAGAGACCATGGTCCACTTGTAATGACCATGTGTTATGACCAACCAAGATGAACATGTGTTATGACCCAAACCATTACGCGTGTCACAACCACTCAACACAGGTGTCTCGACCACCAACAAGACATGTCACAGCTGAGACATATCAATCATAGTGTCATGACTGAGACATAACATCCAACAAAGCATGTGTATCGACCCTTGAGTGTTACAACCAATATTCAAAACATGTGTTGTGATCATCGAAGCACAAGTGACTAGAGTGTCGACCAAAACAAAACTATGCATTACGGCCAACACTCAAAAGCATGTGACTCGAACAAAACCAAAGCATATGTCTCAGCCATTAAGTCAAGCCATCTCAACACACATGTCCATCTTAAAAATAGAGATGAACCATGATCAAACATAAGATTATCACCAAGGGAAACTCATCAAACCAAAGGAAACAACTCCATAGTAAGATGACCACCAAAACTCAAAAACATGTGTTATGGAAATCACCATGAAAGTGCCTTATATAAGAGAGATAAAACTCATGATCAACACATTCAAAATAGAACCAACACTCCATGTTACACTAAGGTACTCGAACCATATGCATGTTAATGGGAATCATAAATCAAGGAGAGAGAGAGAACCCATCCATCTTAAAGTCATCTCAAAATTGGGTACTTAAATTAGGGTTTGGGGAAAGAGGCAAATCACATAGGATTATCATCAAGACTTAAACCATAGATCATGTTAACATTATCTAGCATATTAGGATCACAATTTAGAGATAGAAACAGCAACATGCAAGCAAGTTTATGGTGCAAATAATAGAAGAGTGTAGAGTGTTATATAACTCACCTTATGTAGAGATCCAAGCTCCAAGATCAAAGGCTCCAAGAGAGAAGAAGATACTCCAACTTGGATCAACACTTTATCCACAAGATAACCTCCAAAAAGAAGAACATCATGGATAAAGGAAATCCCAAGAAAGATGGTAAAAAACCCTAGGCTGAACCAAGAAGAAGGAAGGAAGAAGAGAGCTCCTTCTCACTTGGGTACCACCATGTCAAAACATAGTCTATAACCTTTATGAGGAGAAGATATTTGGTGCACTCCTGCTAGAGGCTTGCCACAAGTGCAATCCACGAGGTCGGGAGGCACGAGATGAGATGGGATCTTTGCTTTCGATATTTGTATGGTCCCACACTAACTACCTACTTCTACTAAGACATTACACCCGCAAGCACACGGGGTCGTGTCGTAGTATAGGTGAGGCGGCAAGTACGGGGTCGATCCTCGAGGATAAAGGGGGCACTAGAGTTAGATGGTGTGAGCTACGTTCCTAGTGCGGAGAGTAGGGTTTTTAGGGTTTTAAGGTTGATTGTTGATTGATTAACTAATAGAGCAGTTAAGAAATGCGAGATGAAAGCTAAATTATCAACAGGCTAAGTGAGCAATCTAAGTTAAGGAGCAATCTAACCAAGAGCAAGAACGAATTATACTAGACTAAGAAAGCAACTTACAATTGAGAACCTAAGTTAACCACTAATCAAGATCAAAAACCTAAATTAACGCTAGCTACCAAAACTAGGCAATTGACTAAGTTAGACTAAAGCAATTGAACTACACTAGCATTAACAAGCAAACTAGGCAATTAGGGTTTTAAGCAATTAGATGAAGGAGGTGGGCCGTTTGGGAATGTGACCTTGACATTAGTTGGGGGATGTCACCATAATAAGAAATCAACATATTCCATTCTAGATTACCAAACCAAGCAACAAGGTGGGTGCTATGAGAATGTACCCTATGCTACTAGTTGGAGAACTAGGGCTAGGTGTAATTCTCATAGGACTTACCAAGTCTAGGTCTCTAGGATAAGTGGTATTAGTCAATTGAGGACCAAGGGTAAGGATGGCAGTAGAGATGAGGATAATTGACCTCATGCCACTAGCCACCTCAGCCTTTAGGAAATCCTAGGCAATTGCACTAATCACACTTATACTAGTCACTTAGAACTCAAATTTGCATGTAGGAAGAAGGTGATTATGTACGAAGATAAGGGGCTAGCTAGGGATCCGAGTTAGGGACCTAGGAGCCAATCCTATGATAGCTACATAGAAACCGACACCCTAGAGGCAAATGTCTTCAAACACCACAAGGCAAGCAATTAATGTAATTAAACAACAATCACATGCATAAGTAATGAGAAATGAGATATAAGAAAAGGCAATCATCATAGAAATGAAATATGTTCATTACAAATTATATTCCCCCAACATGGTATCAAAGTCACATTTTTGCCCCAAACAGCCCACCCAAGGGGGCTTATCTATACATGATCAAACTAGGAAAAGAAGGGGATAGAAGAAGGGAAAACGCCATGAATCTCGATGTAGTGGCCTCCTTCTTCACCTCCAAGCAGCAGCAGACGACCTCCCTCCTCCAAAGGTGCAGGGGTGCATGAAAATGGTGGAATGGATGGATAGAAACCTAGAGAAACTAGGTTTCTATGGTGGAAATGAGTGGAAAATGGATGGAAATGGGGTAGATTGCAAGGAAATGGGTGGATTGGAGCAAAGGACGCAAGAGCAGCAGCTAGGGTCGGCTAGGGGTGCTCTGCCTCGAGCCCTAGAAGCAACTAGTGCTTATATAGGGGCTAGGGTTAAGTAGGGGCATAAAAGGAAAAACAGTGGAAAAATCTGCTGGAATGAAGGCCACCACAACCGTGATGAAGGGCCAAGGCCATGGTGAAGATGGTATAACATGGCCATGGTCAGGTGGTACGGCTATGGTGAAGGGAAACTGGAAATGAATGGAGTGGCTCAATACGACCGTGGAGAGGAGCCACGGTCGTGGTGAAGTGGCTGGGCCACGGGTGTGGTGAGCGGCTATAGGCGTGGTGACTGGCAAACATTCCCCTGTTGATTCCTTGGCAATAAACATTACAGCCGTGGGAAGTGGCCACGACCGTGGTGAATCTGGTTTGTCATGGTTGTGGCCGAGAGCCATGCCCGTGGTGATTCTGGCCATTTCTCCTGTTGGAACTGCTGCTCCTTGGCAATAAACATTACGGCCGTGGGCAGTGGCCACGGCCGTGGTGAGGGCTTGAGCAGGCTGATGAACTTCAAACTTTGTCAAATTCGAATGTCCTTGCTTGGTGATGACTCTTTGGCCACTAAGGTAGGTTGGGGGAGCTTTGGGGCCTTCTTTGGGCCCCTCCATCACACTCGTCCATCCATTGTGGTCCAAATACCTAAAAATAGTGCAATGAACATCCATAAGCGTATTTGCAATGATAATCAAATTGGGGGAAAATACTTGTAATCTAACATGTTTAGATGCAACTTATATACACAATGGCACAGGATGGAGCCCTAAAATAGGGCTGCATCACCACCCCAAACTTAAAACATACTTGTCCTCGAGTATGCTCCAACTTAATCTCTCTTTTCCGTTCTTTTCAACAAAAACAAATGACAAATGCAAAGCAGTAGAAGATTATTGAATATATATGGTCTTGGAAATGACTAAGTGCATGTGTCTCACATCTCTCCTCTCCTTCTTTCACAACCCAATCATAAACTGAGCACTGAGCATACAAACTTCAAATATAAAGCATAGAAACACAAGTTGTCCATATGTCCTTTATGTCATTCCGGGTAAACCGTTTCATGTTGATGTTAATCACAGGTGACTAGGAGTGTTGTTTCACTTTCATGCATTCGGTCGTATGCTTCAAACCACACTAGATGATCCACTTGGATGTAGAAAGGGTAAAGTGAGCTAGATTTGATGTTTTCCAGCTCAATGGGTATAAAAAGAAGAAGAAAGGGTTGCGGTAAGATTTGGAGTGCTTTTACACACTCTTCTTTTCTTTATTTGAATGCTCTTAAACAGGAGCATCCTTTTATTTTATTTTTGCTTTTCTTTTTCTTTTTCTTTGCCCTTGGTGTAGATAGGGCATATGGTGGATAGAGTGAAGCGGGGAGATAAAGATGTGGCCACCCCAAACTTTTGGAGGTGGCCACGGCTAATATGTGCACTTTGGCATCTTTTATGAGGCGGAGGGGTATGAAGATGGTGGAAGAAAAGTCGGATCAAAGAGGGGTCATCAGTGTAGTTTTCAACGTACGATTCCCTGCATGAAAGCTAATTCAACACTTCACCAAGTAATATCACATCACATGATAGAATTAACACACTATTCATATTTCTACCAAGTGATTCCATTGGCTTTAAACGTTTGTCGCTTGCTCAATTCATGATTCAACCAACGCATTCACAGACTTAAGAGATGTGGTTCACATGTAAAAAGTCACAACCAAGACCATATATCAATAAAATCTAAGAATGTAACATGCATTTGTCATAAGAGTACACATTTTCATTTCAAACATTGGAAATTAAGTCAAAACATCCTTATCGGAGCAAGAATATTCAAATCTGGGAAAAATTGGCCAAAATGGTGCCACTTTGCACAAAATCGCATCTAAACCTACTTTAGGGAAAAATCAAGTAAATCCTAGCTAAGACATGCAAAAATTAGCAAAAACCTACATGAGATGCAATGCATGGCTGAAATTTTGAAAAATTACGCAAAAATGACGAGAATGAAAACTACATGACATGCATGGATATGACAGAAAAAGCAATAAAATGAAAACTAAACTAAATGGTGAGATGTGGAACAAAAATCACTAGATAGAGAGAAGGGAGGTGCGTACCGCCCTACCCACCCCAAACTTTAGAATCATGCTGTCCTCAGCATGAAACTATAGCTTAGGGTAGATAGGGGAGGTGTCAGTGCTGGTGTGAGGACTGGTCCGGCCCCTGGGGGTGATCTGGAGGAGGGTGCTGGTTCTGGTAGTACTGTCCCCAGTATGAGTCATGGGGCAGAGGGTAGGCTGCTGGATATTCTGCTATACCACCCCAAAAATCTTCACCCCATTCGGGGTTCCTTGCTGCCTGGGCGTGGTTGTAGTGGTACATGTGGTTGACCTGGTAGTGTAATTGTAGTTGGTCTTGCCACATGTGCTACTGGGTGAGCTGCACCTGTTGTTGTATCTGATAAACTTCCTCAAGTTGTTCCTGGATGTGTGACATGTCATAGGCGTTGCTTGAGGGCTGCTGCAGCTGGGATGTTCCCTCATCCCTCCTTCGTCTTCGCCGGGGTCGCTCTTGTTCTTCAACTGGCTGTTCCTGCCCCTGCACATTTGACTCTGCCATTTCTTCATGTGCGGAAGTGGCTCCCCTGACGTAGGTCTCTCTGGGGTGATCTCTCTCCCATTTTGCTATTTTGCCTCTCAGCTTGTAGTAGATTCCCAACACGGATAGAAGAGGCACCGCGTGGTATGGGAGCTCCAGCTCGAGATCCGGCAGACTGGTAGTGAGATAAATCAGCCTTTTGCCATCCTTCTTGATGGTGAGTGAACAGATGAGATAATCCATATCAACATAATCTATAGGACCCCCATCTTCGAGCCCAGAGAGATCATGGCCCAACCCGAGTGCAATTGAAGTGACCAACCCTCCCATGACAAATGGAGTCTTGCTCTTATAGGGTATGGACTTCATATGGTCAATAAGTAGCACTCCTAGGTGGACATGCTGCTTTTCTGTCATGGCTTTCAGGACAAACATTTCTTTTTGTGAGATCGTGCCCTGATTGTCATATCTTCCCACGATGGTATTAGCAAGGACGTTTTGCGTGTAGCGGATGAGAGGGTTGCTTAGAGATGAAGTCTTCACCCTCCCTGCATAATACCCATCTCTACCTGTCATTTGTTTCCAGAAAAGCACGTAATCATACTCTGAATCTTTTTCCAACAAGACATCATCAAGTTCCTTGGCTTCCTCCGGACTTGCTGCAAAAATGTTGTTCAAGTCCTTCGATGTGAGAGTGTAAAAATGGCCTAAGATGGCAAACTTCAAAGCATCTTTTCCTCTCACTCTTGTCTTTTCCAGCGTAGCAAAGAACTCCTTGGTCATCTGATCATATGATATTTGGGGCGTGAAGAGAACATGCCATAGCCCCACGGTCTTCAAGCTCTCTTCTACAACCTCCTTGATGCCCAAGGTGTCAAGTATCTTCTCACTGCCATACCTCGTGGCGACTATTCGCCTCGTCAAGCATTCTGGGTATTTCTGAGAGATATGCCTTTGCCTCAGCCCCCTCCCATATGCAGTTCCTTCGGGCACCTTGCCCATGATATTTAGTCGTTCCTCCTCCATCTTTGCCAGAACATCATCATCCTCCATGGACAGTTCCATATCCTCATCTTCACTATATTCATCGTCTGCCGGCGTGTAGGTTTTCGAACCCGAAGTGGTATCTAGATTGTACCATTGTGCCAGTTGCTCCTCTCCGGGCTGCAAGTGTCGCACGGACTGCGACTGCTCATCTTGGCCCTCTGACGCACGGGATGTGAATAGGCGTGATGTGGATGGCCCCACTTTTGTTCGCCGGGCTCGCGGGGCAGCTTCTGGTATTACTTCATCAACCATCTGATCGGTAGTAGCCTCCTCGGACTCCTCCTCTTCTTCTTCCTCTCCTCCCGCATAGGTCTCGTCGGTGAGGTGGATGTCGTCGGATGAGCGGGATGCGGAGGTGAGTGGAGATGGTGTGTGGGACGGTGCGGAGACGTTGGTGGAGGCATTTTTGGAACGTCACCCTCCAGTGATGACGTTGAAGGTCGTCTTCGCCCCACTCTTCACCATCTTCCCTGCCTTCTTCATGATTTAGGTTGGAATTTCGAAAATGAGTAGGGAGTGGTGTGGGAGTGGATTGGGGGTGGAATGGAGAGGTAGGAAGGTTAGGAAGGTAATTGGGAGGTTTAATTTGGGTTTGGTCGATGAAAAGTGGGGTTTAGTGGAGGTTTTAGGTAGGGAATGTGGCTGGGCGGTTTTGAGAAGATGGTGGAGAAGGAGGTTCGATTGGGGGTGTATTTGCGGTGGAAAAGGGAGTAGGATGACTGGGGGAAGGTATGGTGGAGAAAGGGGGGTGATTGGGGTGTTTTGGAGGGCTGGAGGTGGAAGACGAGTGCCCACGGTGGTGTTGGCGGCGTCACGGCCGTGCTTTGCGCGGGGGAGAAAAAGAAAAGAGGAAGGGTTGTTCGGAGAGGTTATATAGAAACTTGTTGAACCCGGTTCGGCCACGGTCATGGCCAATGGCCACGGTCGTGGTACTTCCACAAAAGCACGGGCGTGGTGTCAGCCCACGGGCGCGTTGTCGCTGAAAGAGCCTCAGCTGACCTCAACACGGCTGTGGCCGGAGGACACGGTCGTAATTCTCTGAGTGTGTCACGGCCGTGGCCGGCGGACACGGTCGTGGGCCAAATCCCTAAAATCCCTGTTGGCTCCTGTAACTTTCGACCAATAAACATTACGGTCGTGGCCTTGTGCCACGGCCATGTTGGGCTCTTGGACAGCCTCAACTCAGCAGCATTTCATTTTTTTCTTCGATATTTCTCTCCTTAGTGCGTATCATCTGCCATTTCATCAAAACTAAAACAAAACTATCAATCACGAGTGTGCGTGTGTGTATTTGTGTAAAACAAAACTAAAGTATCAAAAAGAGGGTTTGAGAATCTCAAACCACGTGGGTTGCCTCCCACTAGCACTAAATTTAACGCCTTCAGCCAGGCTTATTGATTGTTGTGCTCCGTCATTTCTTTGGAACTTTCAAGAGATCTTTGTAGTAGATCCCTTTCTCATCCTCATCTAAGCCTTCCTCTTCATCAAATTCTTCTTCTACCAGCATAACAACATCAAAGTCTTGGTTGGCCTTGTCCGGGCCGACTTCAACGACAGGTTTCAGCCTTTGCCCATTAACAACAAATTCCTTAGCTCCTTCTTTTGCACAAATGATCATTGCCCCAGATGGGTACACCTTCTTGACAAGGTAAGGACCTTCCCATCTAGAATGAAGCTTTCTGGGGAAGAACTTCATCCTTGAATTGTACAGCCATACCCATTTGCCGGGCTCAAACTCTTTCTTCTTTATGATCTTGTCATGTAGAAACTTGGTTCTTTCCTTGTAGTTCTTTGACATTTCATAGGCTTCATGTCGCATCTCTTCTAGCTCATGCAATTGAAACTTTCTTCTCATTCCGGCACTCTCTTCATCAAAGTCCATCCTCTTCAAGGCCCACAGTGCCTTGTGTTGCATCTCAACCGGCAAATGGCAACTCTTACCATAGACAAGCTTGAACGGTGTAGTGCCAATCGGGGCTTTATATGCAGTCCTATATGCCCATAAAGCTTCATTGAGTCGAAGTGACCAATCCTTACGGTCCGGTCGCACCGTCTTCTCCAAAATGAGCTTTATCTACCGATTTGCCAACTCAACTTGACCACTCGTTTGAGGGTGGTAAGGAGTAGCTACACGATGGTTCACCCCATGTCTCTTTAGCAGTCCTTCAAAAGTGCGGTGAATGAAATGACTCCCGCCATCACTAATCATAGCCCTTGGAACACCAAAACGGCTAAAGATGTTGGATCTCACGAAATCACACACCACTTTATGATCATTTGTTCTTGTTGCCACAGCCTCAATCCATTTTGATACATAGTCTACGGCGACCAAGATGTAGACATACCCGAAAGAAGGGGGGAAAGGACCCATAAAGTCAATCCCCCAAACATCAAACACTTCTACCACCAAGATAGGTGACAAAGGCATCATGTCCCTCTTTGAGATAGCACCCACTTTTTGGCACTTGATGCAACTCTTACAAAAGTCATGAGCATCTTTGAACAATGTCGGCCAGTAGAATCCACATTGAAGAACTTTGGCGGTCGTGTGTTTCCCTCCAAAATGGCCTCCACACACTCCAGAATGGCACATAGATAAGACTTCTTGCTGCTCCATCTCCAGAATGCACCTCCTAATGAGTTGGTCCGGGCAATACTTAAAGAGGTGAGGGTCATCCCAAATGTAGTTCTTTACCATGGCAAACAATCTCTTGCTTTCCTCTCGTGTCCACATGCTTGGTATCCTCCCACTGGCTAGGAAATTCGCTATATGCTTGTACCATGGCTTTTGGACAGATGAGACTTAGAGGAGTTGTTCATGTGGCATTGTCTCTTTGATTGGACTTGTCGTATCAAAAGGTCCATCAAGGCGGGAGAGATGATCCGTAGCACCATTTTCTATCCCTTTCTTATCCACAATTTCTATGTCAAATTCTTAGAGTAACAAAATCCATCGGATCAACCTCGGCTTTGAGTCTTTCTTGGACATGAGGTACTTCAACGCAGCATGGTCCATGTAGATTGTCACTTTCTTTTGCAAGAGATACGGCCAGAACTTGTCAAGAGTGAAGATCACCGCAAGTAACTCCTTCTCGGTAGTCGTATAGTTTCTTTGAGCATCGTCTAAGGTTTTGCTTGCATAATAGATAGCATGAGGAATTCGGCCAATGCGTTGACCCAGCACAGCCCCCACTGCCATATCGGATGCATTCGCCATGATCTCAAACGGCAAAGAGAAATCTGGGGGCTGTATGATAGGAGCATAAATGAGCCTCTCTTTCAAATGATTGAAGGCTTCAATACATTTGTCATCAAACTGAAATTCAACATCTTTCTCAAGTAATCGACAGAGTGGTTTTGAGATTTTGCTAAAGTCCTTGATAAAACACCGGTAGAAGCCTGCATGTCCCAAGAAAGATCGAACATGTCTTATGGTCGAAGGAAAGTCGAGTGTAGAAATAAGGCCCACCTTGGCCTTGTCAACTTCAATCCCATCTTTCAAAACTCGGTGTCCCAGAACTATACCCTCAGGTACCATGAAATGACTTTTTTCCCAAGATAGAACTAAGCAAACTTTCACATATCTTTCCAGAACCGCAGCTAGATGTAGCAAGCACTCATCAAAGGTTTTCCCAAAAACTGAAAAATCATCCATGAAAACCTCAAGCGACGAATCAAGCATGTCAGCAAAGATCGAGGTTACGCATCTCTGGAAAGTGGAAGGGGCATTGCACAGTCCAAATGGCATTCTCCGGTAGGCAAAACTACCACTTGGACAAGTGAATGTCGTCTTTTCCTGATCCTTCGGATGCACAGCAATCTGAAAATATCCTGAGTATCCGTCAAGAAAGCAGTAGAAGCTCTGCCCAGCCAACCTCTCTAAGATCTGATCAAGAAATGGAAGTGGGTAGTGGTCCTTCTTTGTCTTTTCATTAAGCTTCCGGTAATCCATGCACATTCTCCACTTCGATTGCTCTCTCACCGGCATAAGCTCACCATCGGCATTTTCTGCAACCGTAATCCCACCCTTCTTGGGCACAACTTGGATGGGACTCACCCACGTACTGTCAGAAATGGGATAGATGATCCCTGCATCGAGCAACTTTACAACCTCGTGAGTTACAACGTCCTTCAACTTTGGATTTAGCCTTCTTTGCATTTGACGGGTCGGTCTCGCATCTTCTTCTAAGTATATCCGATGCACACAAATGGAGGGGTCAATCCTTCTCAAGTCAGCAATAGACCATCCAATGGCTTGGATGTTCTTCCTCAAGACTTCCATCAAGGGATCTTCTTGCTCAGGAGAGAGAATGGCGGAAATGATCACCGGTAGGGTGTCATTTGAGCCAAGGAAAGCGTACTTCAATCCTTCAGGAAGTTTCTTCAACTCAAGAACTGGGGGTGCTTCATGGGAGTTTTTCAAAGGTGCAGAAATAGACGGGAGGTCCTGGCTTGCAGCCACTAAGGCTAGCTCGCACTCTTCATCATCTTCATCATCGTCGTCAGGGAACTCAACAATTGGTTCAAGACCTCTACCTTGAGTAGCAGTTTCAATCCACGCAGGTAGGAACTCTTCAACAATCTCATCTAGGCATTCCACCAAATAACAATCTTCTTCGGTGGCCCTATCACTTCAGCTGTAGTGGAAGACTTGAAAATGTTCAACCGGATCTTCATGTGCATGAAAGTAACATACATGGTCCCAGTCCTCACATGGATCACGGCATCAGCTGTGGCTAAGAAAGGTCTCCCCAAGATGATTGGCACCTTTCTAGCTTCCTTTTCCATATCAAGAATGATAAAATTGGCTGGGAAGAAGGCAGAAGTATCCTCATCAAGACGGACCAGCACATCATCCACACGCCCTCTAGGCGTCTTCACAGAACGGTCGGCCAACTGTAGAATGCAATGGGCCGGCCTCAACTCTCCCATTTGGAGCTCAGCAAACAGATCATACGGCATCAAGTTTACGCTAGACCCCAAGTCAAGAAGAGCCTGGTCTATGCGATGTGCCCCGATGTAGCATGAGATGATGGGAGTGTTGGGGTCTTTTCTTTTCTGGGGGATGGTGTGTTGGAGAATGGAGCTCACTTGCTCAGTGAGCTTGATCTTCTTAGGCGTCCTCCCTGTTGTCTTTCTTTTGAAGGTGCACAATTCTTTAAGGAACTTTGCATAGGACGGAATTTGCTTGACTGCATCTATAAGAGGTACATTGATTTTCACTTGCTTGAAGATCTCTAGAATATCTTCCGCATGCTTCTTCTTTTTCTTTGCAGCAGAAGGCTCTTCGAGTGCATCAGGATATGGGGGGAGTGGGGACCCCAATCGGTCCAAATCAACAGTATCATCCACTGGTATCACTGGAATCACAGTATCACTACTCGGTATCACAGTATCACTGCTCGGCGTCACGGTATCAACACTGCCTCTTATCACAGTATCATCATTCTACATCTCAGTATCAACATGCTCTGCCTCAATGTCATCTCTGCCCACAACAGCACCATGGGGCCTCTCTAAAGTCCTACCACTCCTCAAAGTAGTCACATCCTTCACATGCTAATGGGTGGTAGAAGGGGGAGCTTGTGGAGGTGGTTGTGGCTGTTGGGGTGGTGGAGGCCTTTGGTGAGGGGAATTTGGATTTTGAAGGATGAATTGGGGTTGCGGTTGTTGTTGAGGTGGGGGTGATATTGTGGAGGTGGTTGTTGGTAAGTATGAGGTGGAGGTGGATCATATTGATAATTGAGCGACGTTTGAGGAGGTGGAGGAGCATAGGGGTTTGGCGGGGCTTGGTAAGATGGTGGAACATAAGCACTCGAAGTGTTCCCTAGAAAAACCCCATCATTTTTTGGATTTGGCAATGGTTGAGATGGAAGTCTACCTTCTTCCCTTCTAGCCAAAGAGAGAGAAATTTGGTCCAACCTCTGCTCAAGACGGTTTATAGACTGCCCATGTGCATTGACATCCTTTTTTACCTCATCTAGGCTCCTTAGCCTTCCTAGAACCTCGTCCTCAAACTTGGAGCTGTAGCATGGCTTCTGCTGCCCCTGTCCTTGCCCATCCTCATTCTGTTGTTTCCAAGAGAAATTTGGGTGGTTCCTCCACTCTGGAGTGTAGGATTGGGACATCGGGCCCTGATTGTTGCGGCCACCAAAGGAATGTAAAGCATTAACTTCCTCATCTACAGTATCCACAGCCATTGCGGGTTGGCTAGAAGAGCCACCCACTTGATTCTTCATCATTCGCATCATATCAGCCATCATTTTCATCATATCAGGGTCGGTGGCATTGCGTGCGGGAGCTACGGAAGAAGGGGGAGGGGTGTAGTTCCGGCCGCAATGTCCACCTTTAGTGTAACCTCGGTGGTGCGAATTCTCGGCGAGATGCTCAAATAGAGGCCATGACTCCTCGGGCGGCTTTGCCATGAACGTGCCCCCGCAAGAAGAATCAACGTTGTTTTGGCTTTGCTCCTCAAGCCCGGTGTAGAAGGCCTGAACTAGCTGCCAAAGTGGAACCTCATGATGAGGGCAGTCACGAAGCAGCTTCTGGAACCTCTCCCACGCCTCGTGGAAGGGCTCGTTGTCTTTTTGGGCGAAGGACGAGATGCACCTTCTCATGTAGGATAACTTGGCTATCAGAAAGAACTTCTTCAGAAACTCATTCTTTACTTCATTCCATGTGACGAGCTATGGCCTCGAGACGTACCACTCCTTGGCTTTCTCCTTGAGGGAGAAAGGAAAGAGTGTTCTGCGGATTGAGTCGTCGGTGGCAGTAGGCGTGCGGAAGGTCGAACACGTTTCTAAGAACGCGTCTATATGGTGATAAGGATTTTTGTTCTCCATTCCGTAGTATGTGGGCAGAAGTCCCAAGAGTGCTGGCGGAATGGAGAACTGCTGACCGGGCATCTGATCCACCAGTGTGGCTATGGGGGAATTGTAGTTCCCCGGTGTGAAACACTCATGAAGCGGGTGGTGCGGTGGTGGAGGTGGAACATTCGGTGGCGGGTTGTTCTCGGCCATCTCGGCCTCTCGGTGTCGATTCTGGCCAGCTTGACGTCTTCTCCTCCCAATCTCGAGGTCGTAAACCACCAAGTCAATGCAATTCGAATGCGTACTACGCATGCATAGCTGTCACCTACGCAAATCACAAACAAACAACAAAGAGCCAAGTTAGTGAACCAATATGCAAGAGTAACACAAAAAATAAAGAATAGCAATGGTGAGGGCAAAAGGAAAGGCTAAGCTACGCTATCTAACTAGGCCGAGCGCCTCTATCCCCGGCACCGGCGCCAGAAAGCTTGGTGCACTCCCGCTAGAGGCTTGCAACAAGTGAAATCCACGAGGTCGGGAGGCACGGGATGAGATGGGATCTTTGCTTTCGATATTTGTATGGTCCCACACTAACTACCTACTTCTACTAAGACATTACACCCGCAAGTGCACGGGGTCGTGTCGTAGTATAGGTGAGACGGCAAGTACGGGGTTGATCCTCAAGGATAAAGGGGGTGCAAGAGTTAGATGGCGTGAGCTATGTTCCTAGTGCAGAGAGTAGGGTTTTTAGGGTTTTAAGGTTGATTGTTGATTGATTAACTAATAGAACAGTTAAGAAATGCGAGATGAAAGCTAAATTATCAATAGGCTAAGTGAGCAATCTAAGTTAACGAGCTATCTAACCAAGAGCAAGAACGAATTATACTAGACTAAGCAAGCAACTTACAATTGAGAACCTAAGTTAACCACTAATCAAGATCAAAAACCTAAATTAACGCTAGCTACCAAAACTAGGCAATTGACTAAGTTAGACTAAAGCAATTGAACTACACTAGCATTAACAAGCAAACTAGGCAATTAGGGTTTTAAGCAATTAGATGAAGGAGGTGGGCCGTTTGGGAATGTGACCTTGACATTAGTTGGGGGATGTCACCATAATAAGCAATCAACATATTCCATTCTAGATTACCAAACCAAGCAATAAGGTGGGTTCTATGAGAATGTACCCTATGCTACTAGTTGGAGAACTAGGGCTAGGTGTAATTCTCATAGTACTTACCAAGTCTAGGTCTCTAGGATAAGTGGTATTAGTCAATTGAGGACCAAGGTTAAGGATGGGAGTAGAGATGTGGATAATTGACCTCATGCCACTAGCCACCTCAGCCTTTAGGAAATCCTAGGCAATTGCACTAATCACACTTATACTAGTCACTTAGAACTCACATTTGCATGTAGGAAGAAGGTGATTATGTAGGAAGATAAGGGGCTAGCTAGGGATCTGAGTTAGGGACCTAGGAGCCAATCCTATGATAGCTACATAGAAACTGACACCCTAGAGGCAAATGTCTTCAAACACCACAAGGCAAGCAATTAATGTAATTAAACAACAATCACATGCATAAGTAATGAGAAATGAGATATAAGCAAAGGCAATCATCATAGAAATGAAATATGTTCATTACAAATTATATTCCCCCAACATGGTATCAAAGTCACATTTTTGCCCCAAACAGCCCACCCAAGGGGGCTTAGCTATACATGATCAAACTAGGAAAAGAAGGGGATAGAAGAAGGGAAAACGCCATGAAGCTCAATGTAGTGGCCTCCTTCTTCACCTCCAAGCAGCTGCAGACGACCTCCCTCCTACAAAGGTGCAGGGGTGCATGAAAATGGTGGAATGGATGGATAGAAACCTAGAGAAACTAGGTTTCTATGGTGGAAATGAGTGGAAAATGGATGGAAATGGGGTAGATTGCAAGGAAATGGGTGGATTGGAGCAAAGGACGCAAGAGCAGCAGCTAGGGTCGGCTAGGGGTGCTCTGCCTCGAGCCCTAGAATTAACTAGTGCTTATATAGGGGCTAGGGTTAAGTAGGGGAATAAAAGGAAAAATAGTGGGAAAATCTGCTGGAATGAAGGCCACCACGACCGTGATGAAGGGCCATGGCCGTGGTGAAGATGGTATAACATGGCCGTGGTCAGGTGGTACGGCTATGGTGAAGGGAAACTGGAAATGAATGGAGTGGCTCAATACGACTGTGGCGAGGAGCCACGGCCATGGTGAAGTAGCTGGGCCACGGGCGTGGTGAGCGGCCACGGGCGTGGTGACTGGCGAACATTCCCCTGTTGATTCCTTGGCAATAAACATTATGGTCGTGGGTAGTGGCCACGGCCGTGGTGAATCTGGTTTGTCATGGTCGTGGCCGAGAGCCATGCCCGTGGTGATTCTGGCCATTTCTCCTATTGGAACTGCTGCTCCTTGGCAATAAACATTACGGTCGTGGGCAGTGGCCACGGCCGTGGTGAGGGCTTGAGCAGGCTGATGAACTTCAAACTTTGTCAAATTCGAATGTCCTTGCTTGGTGAAGACTCTTTGGCCAATAAGGTAGGTTGGGGGAGCTTTGGGGCCTTCTTTGGGCCCCTCCATCACACTCGTCCATCCATTGTGGTCCAAATACCTGAAAATAGTGCAATGAACATCCATAAGCGTATTTGCAATGATAATCAAATTGGGGGAAAATACTTGTAATCTAACATGTTTAGATGCAACTTATATACACAATGGCACAGGATGGAGCCCTAAAATAGGGTTGCATCAATATTCAAGGTAGCCACCATGTCAAAACAAGGTCTAATGGTTGAGAGAGAAGAAGGGAGGGTAGATTTCCAAAGGAAAAATTTGATCAAGAAGGTAGAACCACTTACCAAGAAGAGAAACCACCAAGAATCACCAGAAGGAAGGTGATCAAGCTCCAAACACTAGTAAAGATACTACCTTTGACGTCGGTTAAAATGGACTTTTTACATTAGTTTCCAAGCGAAACCCAAGTGGGAGACACTAAAGGTAGAAGCCTACGACGTCAGTTCCAAAATTGACAACACAGATTCGGCCTTGATTGCAATCAAAAAATAACCAACACTGGTAGGATCCAAGTCGTCAGTTATTTTCAAAAAATCGATGCCTATCTCCATACCCAAAAAAAATTGAGCCGGTTTAGGAAAGTCGTCAGTTATTTCAATAAAAACCGATGACTAACTCCCTTTTCAAACAAAAAGTGTTTGGTTCATAGTCGTCGGTTTAGAGTAAAACTGAAAATACAGCTACAAATTGTCGTCGGTTATCATTTCATAAACCGATGCCTATCTCCATACCTGGAAAAAAAAATTGGCCCGGGTTAGGACATAGTCATCAATTTTGTTATAAATAATCGACGACGTAGACATTCATTGATGGTTCTTATAAATAACCAATGACTAAGTGTCATTTTTTAATACCATCTTGTAGGCATGTTGTCTAGTTGGTCAGCAAGATGCAGAACCTACAGTTCAGTTCTGAACTATAGTTCACAGCATCCTGTGATTTTTGCCTAACAACCGGCCACAAACCTGCAATAACAAGATAATCAAGACTATATATACATCGTGTGATTCACACACATGTAGAAGCACAATTAATTCATTCACATGATTCACACACATGTAGAAACTTGTAGTTCCATTCATTCATCCATTTTTACATTCACACACATGTAGATACTTGCAGTTCCATTCATTCATCCATTTTCACGTTCACACACATGTAGAAGAAAATTCATTCATTCTTCTTCACATTCACACACATGTATATAGATCACATTTTAATAAGACAATTCAAAAAAAGTCATTCACATATGTATATATAAGCACCACATATATACAGAAATAATGACACCAAAGTTTAGAAATGTCATTCTTTATCATCAGTACCCCAATCATAATCAAAAATTCCCTCCCTTTCGAAGGTTTTTGCCCATTGTTCTCTTATGTCATCTAATTGTTCTATTGTATAGGGCATATGTACATCTAATAGCTTTTCTCCTGTATTGAAGTCACTAGTTTTAAATACCTACAAAGAGAATGATGTATATATAATTAATAAGTTTGATATTTTCATATTATCTAATGATACTATACTTATGATGATCAAGACTATATATTACTTGTTGTATGTTTTTGTTGTCTTGTGTAGCATATCTGACAATCATGTCCATGTACTGCATCACGTAGTATCCACATGCCCAACTGTTGTTTTTTACAGCGCACTATACATTTCAACATACAAAATGTTAATAAATCAAAATAAGAATAGTTTACATAAATTAAATATGCACTGGAGTCAGGAAACTACATCCATGTTCTTCCAAACTATCACCTTGTTTTTCTTGTCCACATTTCCTCCAGCATTTTTGAATCTTTTAAAGCCATGTATGTTAATTTAACACATTGAATTGCATTAGTAAATAGTCATGTAATAATAGATGTTAACGGATATAAATATAAAAAATTTCTCATGTGTATAATGGCCTTTTCAAATCATGTCATGAGCGGTCTAATTTGTTCCCCTTAGGATCTAGATAATAAATAGTCAACATCTCATGGGGACAACAACCAGTAACACCCAATGCTTACCTCTTTTTTTTTGGAAAACTCTAGAGCTTATATGTTATTCATCCCGTTCTCTAGTAGGGTCCAAATGCGGTGAATTTGAATGTTTACATCCCTAGATAGCCAGACTGGTCGAACAGAAGTAAAAGCGAAATTAGAAGCTAGGTACATGGATCTTTTTGCAAGAACATCAACCACTTGATTGTGTGACCTGCTGATGAGGATGAGCTGAGAGTTGGGCAGGTGGTTTCGTGCTTGGGCGTATTCTCTTATCAGTGGCTCAAGCTTGCATGCGGCCAGATCCACCTTGTGGAGAAAGCTAATGGTCATGGATGAGTCAGTAAGGATCATAGGAAACTGCCAGTTGTTGCCTATGCACAAGTGCATTGCATGAAGGATCCCTCTGATTTCAGCTTCTAGCACGGAAGTGGCCAAACTGTGCTTGCCTCTACCAAGGAGGCAACTTCCTGAGCTATTGATAGCATGGACTCCCATACCCATCCTCTGGGAGTGATATTGGAAGGCGGCATCAATGAACACTAACTACTGGTGTTACTCTGGTCTGGGCGGGGGCATGGGAGCTCCAAGCTTGGTAGGCGTAGAGTTCCTGTTGGTCTCCATGATAGCTGCGGTTTTTTCTCAGATGAAGGAGACTGTCACAGAGGTAGGTTGTTGTTTACCTTCATGGAGGAGTGCATTACATGTACGCCAAATAGCCCAGCATCCGACACAGCACAACATGATTGCCTCAGCCATGTCTTTGCCTTGGATGATGTGGGTGATTCATTCCTTACCAGAGGTGGTGTAGAAGGATGGGGCCATGTGCAGAGACTGCCACACAGCTTTGCTTGTCGGGCAGTCTCTAAGACAATGTGTGATGGTATCTTGATATGCTTGGCAGATCGGGCAGAGAGGATCATTACTGATATGTCAACACACAAGCTCAGCTTGGGTTAAGAGGGTCTTGTGCTTTAGAAGCCAATAGAATGTGTGGATTTTGGAAGGCGTGGGTAGCTTCCAAACACTGGTCCAACTGTTGTTAGGGTTAAGAGGGTTCGACAGCGGGTTTAGCTAGGAGTAGGCTGAGCTGGCAGAGAAATCTTCGGAGGGGGTGAAGGGCCAGGACCAGGTGTCCTGGCTGGCAGTACTAACAGGCACGCAGGTATTCTCTATTCGAGCCCTTGTGACCAGTAGGAGGTGGGCATGAATGAAGTTCCAGTCCCAAGCACATATGGAAAGTGTCATGCTCTACACCTTAAGGTCTTAGAGATCGTCTGGGATTACTGTTGTGGGATCCAACTCGACGACTGATTTCCCCAGGAGCCATCTGTCATACCAGACATTCGTGTCTGAGCCCGAGTTCACAACCTTGTGGCAGCAATCTTTAATCTTGGTTAGGTGCTTCCTGATAATGGACAAAGATGCAGAGCCATGAGGTTTTCAAAGTAGTTCCTTGCTTGATGTATTTATGCCACATAACGTTGACCCATTGTGTTGGGGCATCGTTTAAGAAATGCCAGACATTTTTCAACATAAGGGAGGTGTTTTAGTCCCTAGCGGTCCTGATTCCAAGACCTCCCTAAGCTTTGCTCCTGGTTAGTTTGTCCCAGGAGACTAGGGAAAGCTTCTTTTGATCCCTGCCTCCAAACTAGAGGAAATTCCTGACATGCTTGTCGATGTTGTCACAGAGAGTGGGCAAGAGGTACACGGTCTGTATCGTATATGAAGGAATGGTCTATAATGCTGACTTGGCCAGAGTGATGCGACCCGCAAGGGAGAGGTGGCGAGCAGACCAGCTATCCATGCACCCTTTGATGTTTTGAAGGATGTTTGCATGAGTTTGCTTATTAAATCTGTGATGTAGCATGGGAAAACCCAAATAGCGGCCAAGGTCGGTCGTACTTGAGATGCCCATGCGGCGGCAGAAGGCTCGCTGCTCAACTATTGTGTTATTGGGTGAGAAATAGTAGCAAGATTTTGTCCTTGGAGACAACCTGTCCAGAGACTAGGGAGAATTGCTTGAGGACTTTGTTGATGATCAAAGCTTGCCACGGAGAAGCCTCGGCCATGAGGACCAAGTCATTGGAAAACATCACATGTGAAAGTGTTGGTCCGTCTTTGGTAATCAGGATCGGCTTCCATGTCCCTCATTCCACCTCAGCATTAATAGCTTGGCTTAAGCATTCCATACACAACACGAATAGATACGGGCTAATGGGGTCACCTTGTCTTACCCCCTGTGTAGTAGAGATATGCTCCATAGGTGCACCTTCCCAGAGGATAGAGGTGTTGCCGACAGAGATGATTTGCATGATCAGTGTAGTGAGATTCTATGGGATGCCTGTCTTCTTTAAGGTATCTGCGATGAAGGGCCAGCTCATGCGGTTGAAGGCCTTTGATAAGTCAAGTTTGATGGTAACCCACTTCCTCTTGCCTTTCATGTTCTTCATAGAATGGACAACCTCTTCGATGAGGAGGATGTTGTCGCTAATGTGTCTGCCAGGAATAAAACTTGACTGGTGAAGTGAGACCCAATCACTAAGGAAGGGTTTTAGGCATTCCACAATGACCTTGGAGATGAGCTTGAGACAATAGTTATTTAGTGAGATCGGCCTTAGATCGCTGCATCGCTGTGGATGGTTGATTTTGGGAATGAGCACCATAAGGGAATCTGCCATACGAGGGTCAATTTTGCAGGTGGTGAAGGCTTCTTGGACCGAGGAGATGAAGGAGCATCCGATGTGGGACCAGTGACTCTGGACGAACCCATTATGGATATCGTCCAAACCTGTGGCTTTCGCTGGGGCCATGAGGAAGAGAAAGTGCTTAATGTTGTTCTCATCAGGGATGGAGCCGAGGAGCTGCGGGTTGGACGGAGGATGGAACACACTCGCGTAGGTCGAGAGGACACTATAGTCCGACGGGTTGAGGCACGGGTTGCAAAGCAGGTTGTTGAAGAAATCCCGAACCAGCTGTGTGATGCTCGCCACCATGGTGATCCAGTTTCCATTCTCATCACAGAGTCTAGATGTCTTGTTGTGGTGTCTTCTTGCTTTAACATAGGTGTGGAAGAACTTATTGTTCCCATCCCCATATTTCAGCTAGTTGATGTTAGAGTGTTGTTTCCAGTCTGCCTCTTCACGTAGGAGAATGGAACCCAATTGTTCCTGGAGCAACACGCATTGCAGCTAGTAGAAACAGAATTGGAGGTTTGCAGTTGTACCTAGTACTTGTCAATCTTGCAGAGAAAGTGATTTTTTTGCTTGTATTGTTGTTTGATACGATGGGAGTCCCATTTCAAGGTTGCAGCTTGGAAGGTGAGTAGAGCATCCGTTATGGACTTTGTGTTATCCCACACCGGAAGGAGTTCAGATTCAAAGCCCGTGATGATGTCCCAGCTCATCTTTGTTTTGAAGAAAGTACCCCACCGCTGTTGACTTTGGCTAGACAGCCGGATAGGATGGTGGTCACTATAAAGACTGGAAAGGGCGTTAATTTGCATGCCTCCCTCAATGGACAGCCACTCCTCATTGGCTACCGTCCTATCAAGTTTTTCCAGGAGGCAGCCCTTAGCAAAAGTGAAGAAATGGCATGAGGACGGCATGTCTCTCAGGCCAGTCGTGGTAAGCATGGAGTTGAATTTAAGACTGGATCTTCTATCAAATCCCTTGCCACCTTGTTTCTCGTTTGTATCTAGCATTGTGTTGAAGTCGCTGATGACCGCCCAGGGATCATTGATAAAAGATGCAAGGCCCATGAGACGTTTCCACAAAAGGTCACACTTTTGGGGGTTAGGACTGCCATAGACAAATGTGAGTAACCAAGAGTTGTTGATGCGATAGTGAATATATTGGTGATGGCTTTGAAGGACATCAATGGAGTAACGGTGGTTATCCCATAGGATCCATATGTTGCCTGAGTAACCAAGCGCTTCCACACGGTGTGAGGAGGTGTAATTGAGCTTCTTAATGATCTTGTCAGTGTTTAAACCACTGCATCGTGGCTCTAAGATGACTAGAATTTAGATTTTGTATATCCTTTTATATTCCTTTAGAATGGTGATTTTATCTTTGGTCCCTGCTCCCTGAATGTTCCAGTAGATTATGCTATTCATTAAAACATGATAGTAGGGGTTGAGCAAAGGCTCAGTGGATGGCGGCAAGCAGGCCTGAGGAGGCAGGTGCTGCGTCCATGGCCTCATCAGGTCTTGGGTCATCATCTTCGTAGAGAAGAGCCTTCTTAGCATTTGTAGTGTAATCCACGCTGCTAATAAATAGGGCGATCTTTCTCTTCTTGCGTCCGCGGCCTGGACTAACTGTTTGATAGACTATCCTCCTATTCCAGAGGATGACGCCACCACCTGCTCCGTCCACCCCTGTTGAGAAGACAAGCGGACCATAGAGGTGGGCAGTAGGTTCGGTGGCTTGGAATCGGAAGGCCTCTGTGACTAAGGCACCTTCTCTTTCTTCACTGACTTCATTGTCAACTAAGGTGATGACAGAATTGTCACCTCCCTTTTGAGTTGTGGTCGAGGCCGCAGCCAGGATCAGTGGTGGCTTGTCGCTTTTCTGCGACTCTTGTCCACCAGTTTGCTTTCCTATTTTCTTCTTATTCTTCTTATGAGTAACCGTCACCCAGTCCCCTTCTTTGTCCTTGATGGGTTCGCTAGTAGTCACTGTAGCAGGGTGGGGCGTGGGAGTCGTGGCACTAACAATCGTGCTTGTGGCACGCTTACTTGCTTCAGGTTGGGACGGGGCTTTCTTCCCCGCAGGAGGGCGTCCCTCCAGCATCTTCGCGTGGATCTCTGACGTATAGGTCGTCGTTGTAGTAAGGATGGGTCCAGCGGAGGAGGTTGGGTCGACACTTGGGAAAGATGGGATAAACTTGCAGTCACCTTCATTGTGGCCGAGCCTACCGCACTTCATGCAGAAGGTGGGAAGGTTCTCATATTCAATCTGATACTTCTCATTGTTGAGGAGGAATGTCAGGAGTAGGGGTTTGGAGGTATCAACTTCAACGGCGATGCGGGCAAACTTGCCCCTGTGACCGTACTGGGTGGTAGTATCTATCTTTATGGTCTGTCTGATCAGGTCATCGACGCTCCATAGAAGTTGGTTTTGGAAGAGATGAATCGGCAGATCAGGAACCCTGGCCCAGACAACAAGTTTCCATGGGATCGGGTCAGAGGGGCGGAAGTATTTGGACCATGATTGCACTGAGATGTAGTGGTTGAAGATCATCCATGGACCCCCGGTTAGGGCACGAACAAAGTCCATGTTTTTTGCTAGTTGAATAATGTAATAGCCTTTATCGAGATCGATGGCCCTGAATTCATTAGTAAGTTGCCATAAGATAGGGATCTTGTTCATGAGCGCGTTGAAATTTACAGTGGTGCCGATAACTTTGATCACCACTGCGTACTTCCACGGTTCGAGTAAGGGCGGCAGGATCGCTGGATTGATGGCTATGGCAGGGAGGGCGCCATCCTTTAATATTCGGATATCGGCGGATGTCAGCAGGTCTGGGGACACATATGAAAGGGTTGCTGGTGCACTAGTCTGTCACCTGGTCATGGCTTCTCTGTAAGATCTGGCATTCTGTTGCAGAGAGGGTCAGTGTGGCCCATCACATTATCTTCTGGGATGGCGGGAGCACCATCAGAGACTGGGATCATGCTGGGACTGGCGTTAACTGACGACTCATCACTGGGAGGGTCAACCCTGGCCGAGCTGCGCCCGGAGCCACAGCCGCCTCCCGGAGCGGTAAACCCTAGCACCATATCAATGTGGAAAAGTGTTTCTAGATAGTAAAGGAAATAACCCAATGCTTACCTCTAGTGATAAGAAAGTAAAATATATATTACTCAAAATCCACAATGAAATGTAATTTTATTAAGTCAAAAATATAAGCAAAGTAAACTTACCCAACAATATATGGAGCTATTATCATGCTCTTTCTCACTTCACCAAAATATTTAAAAGTGATAGAGCATCATAAGGTAATTAATGTAGGGTCTTCATTTACAAGACTGAACAAGGATGGAACTAGAAATCCCACATGAGTCGTTGAAAAATCGTTACGGAACCTATGTAAGTGGTTGCAAAACATATAGTATGTATGAATTAATATATAAGAAAACATATCACCATATATAAAATGAGGTATATAGATATATAAATAAGATCTCACCATATCCTTATTTCTATCATAGATGAATTAAGACAAGCATAACAAAACAACTCCTAAATATCTTATAGAAATACATTATTATCATATGATTAGCCTAAAGCATCATCCTTCATAGAAACAATAATAGGTGAAGTTTTAGAATGTTCACCTATCCATATTGTCATACCCATACATTGAGATCCTATCGAGTCAAATAGGTCCTTTGCAATCCAACTAGGTACTTGAGGAAGAGGTAGAGGTGGAGGAAGATGAGTTGTAGCAGGTTTCTTCCCTTTGTCATGCATATATAATTTCATATCAATTGTCAGGTATATTCATATACCAATTAATGTAATGTAAATTTATCATACATGATCAGTATAGATGACTCCCGCTTCAGGCCACAAGACCACTCCACCTTCTGCTTCACCAAGAGTGTCAGCATCTGGGTGGGCATATGGCGATGGATGGTGGCTCCAAGTGGGGAAGACAAGCCTCGAGCTTACATGAACCGCACCATTGGGTACTAGAGTGCCATGAATCGTGAGCCCTAGAAGGTGTAAGTAAGCATCACCTTCTGCAATGACGTATACTTTCAATTTTAGAAGGCATGGCCTAACCTCTACAAATTTACATAGAGTATGTTATATATATACCTAAACATATCATCTTGAAAAGACTGGCTACTATGTCATAAAAATACTTACAGCGGACGTACTAGGTGGTGGGTCTACAGGATTACTCCCAACCACCTCTACAGGATTACTCCTATCCACCTCTATAGGATTACTCCCAACCACCTCTATCATAGGGGAAGAGTGGCACGGCATAGGTACTGTCTGAGTGGCATCCCGAGATGCTTGCCATTTGCTCATTACTTCCTGGACTCTCTTATCAATTAACTCGTCTACTTATACATGGCTAAAAGAAATGTTTTTGAATCCTGAATCCCCTTTGAAACAACATTCTAAAAAAAGAATAGGCTATCTCATCTTTTTAAAATCCCTCTTTTTGGACATGTTTGCATTGTGATGGCCCAAACGTTCTTAGGCTAACACCAGTGCATGCAGCCCTAACATGTCCATGATGCTCCGGGTTACCAAAAACAACTATCAATCCATCCCTTATGCCCTCAGAGATGAATGAGCCTTGCTTCCTCTATTCGTGAAGCTCCCTCTAATCATCATCAATAGAAATTGGTAAGTAAACATAACAATTATCAATACTAATTGCTCTGAGAGTTTAATTTTATCATTTTTTTAGCTACCTTGATAGTTGTGGGGTTGGTTATATCTCCTTTTTTGTTTTGCCTCCCAGCTATCCACACATCATGGTGATGCAGAGGTGTGGGAGTAGTAGAGGATTCAGCAATCCCAGTAGTAGGAGCAGTAGGCTGCTGAATGGAAGACACCTATAGTTTTTGGTGAATAGATGCATAGCCACCTGGACCCATCATGTCATCATGCACATTCAGTGCACACCTTGCTCTTTGAGCATCATTGATAGCCTTGTTAGTAAGCACATTGAATTGGTCAGATACAATCAAGGTCAATCATAAATAGGGTAATTCATAAGAATGTATACTAATTAAATTGGGAGTGACACTTAATATGTTGAATTCATCAATATTTCTCTTGGCAACAAAGACCTCCCACTTAGTCAGGTCCAGGTAATTCCATTGCTCAAGGGATGACTTCTTCATCTTATCAGCCTCTCGTATGTATTGTCAGTTGCGAGTTGTCCTATAGTTCCTTAGGACCCTCCCATAGCATTGCATCACCTTTTCATGATGTAGGCTTTCATCCAGTTCAAATATACTCTACAAAATTTCATATATTTAATAGAGTATTCTAAAAAAATAGAATTGTAAATAACTTTAAAAATGTAATTGTAAATGATAATATCTCACACATAGTTCTTTCCATACTAAGTCTTTCTTGCTTTTAGGAACTGTATGCCAAGATTTTGCATTTTCACTACAATGGCCACGAGTAAGAACCCCAAGATATGAAATGAGTGAGTTGCGGTTCTTTCCAACTGGATTTCCTACATTATCAAAATCTACAACCAATTTTGGTCCATTGCCCCTTTGTTGTAGTAACTTGTTCATCATAGTGATTCCCCTAATTTTTTCAGTTTCTTTATGCTTCTCATCAAGTGGCACAAGGTTTTCAAGGGGTACATACTCAACCAAAAAATTGACAAAAAAAACACATATAGGATATGACTTATAAATGAACATATAGCTAGATATATTATAAACCTTACATTGTGACATGGCGCCCCACCCTGATGGTGATCATCATCACGATCATCATACTCATGGTCAGTCGTCTAAAAAAGTGTCATATAAAAAATAAACATTTAACGTTTAACATTTAATGAAATTAATATAACATTGTAAAGTTCACATCGATTCAAACAATAAACATTTAAAAAAATAAAAACATGCCTCTAATATTGAGGTCTTTTATCAATTAGCATTCCTTCAGTGTGATCTCCATGCACATATAAGTCATCGCTAGCTTCAATATTTAGTGTTGGAAAGCCAACTGGAATGGACTAGAGTCATCATACTTATCATAGTATTCTTCTTCATCTATATAACATTCAATGAATTGTCTTTTACCATGAAGAACAACCGACCATTTTTCCTTTACAGGATCATCGATATAAAATACTTGTTTTTCATGTGATGTCAATATGAATGGTTCACCCTTCTGACCAATATTTTCAAAATTCACTAATGTGAAACCCAATTAATCCACTGTCACTCCTTTGGGGTTATCCACCCGATTACACGTAGAGTGGAATTCTGAAATCTACGTAGTCAAACTCCCATATGTATTCAATGACACCTTAATATGACATTTTAGCTATGAAGCAATTAAGGGTCTATTAAACTACCTATTATGGCCAAGCATAGATAATTCGTGATAATCCCATAGAAATATGTACAGTTATTAAGAGAAAATTGTATATTAATGCATAAAAGTCAATTACAATGAATAATTGGGCTACTCCTGGGTCCTAAAGAACAGGGGGGTTAGCCCCGCATGATTTTCATGGTCATGTGCATAGGAGAGGATAAGCAAAATGTGGGGAACATTAGAGAACTAAAGAAACCCATCAGAGAAACTGGTGTGGATGACTCCCTCTGTCGAACAGAGCAATTTGTTGTCTTTTGGTTGTGAATTTGCTGCCCACCGAAAGTGCCTGAATCATCCAGAACGTGGCCATCTCCTCTCCTTTCTCCTATCCCAAATCTTGACTGTCATGCAATGGAATAGAACTTGAAGATTAGGTCTGGCCGAACTCCCCCTAAGTCATAGAAGTGACTTAGGGAAAAATAGATCCTCAACCGTCAGATTAAACGCCATCTTCAGATCTACCTAATCTCGACATGTTGGTACTGCTGACTAGGTGTCCCGACTCCTTTAATTGTTGTGGCCACCTGGCAAGTTGTCGAGATTACCGACCGTGTGTTGATACTCGATAGTACCAAGTTGCTTTGATAAATCTTGATCAAAATGATATAATGTTGTCAGTAGTATGGATGTGCAGAGATGGTACTACCGGGCTTTCTTGATTTCTTTCTTTTCCAAACTAAGCAAACTCCCATAAGCTTAAATGTTGCTCGTCCTCGAGCAACACACCCTCAAGTCTGTTTGAGACAAGTCAGTAAAAGGACATAAGCAATAAATTTCATTTCTCAACCATCCCCACCTGGCGGTCCCAAACCAGCTCTACTGATCACTGAACAATCAATTGCTCTATAGCGACCAAAAATATCCATAAAAGTTGTCCACCCTTAAATCAATGAACACTATCAAGAGAGCAGTTAATATCATAATCAATCAGGTATTCTCTTGGTGCATCATGTGATTCCCTATTCTACATTGCTCTTTACCTAACTACCAATTATTTGGAAGTCATTCTCCTTATAAAAATGAATGAGGAGAATAGGTTGTCGTGGAGATTCATAAGTAACATCCAAATTATTTATGCAAAAATAAAACATGATGAACCTATATGGTGAAGAGAATGAAAAATGCATGAGTTTGAATGCCTAATATTATGGGTGAAATGATGCATGAATCAAGCAATCTCATCAAATAAATGAGAATGAAGTAAGAAAATAAAAGAATGCATCATGTGAATGTTTCCATCTTCTATGTGAAGAGTTGAGGGCAACCTTTCTCCCTCTTAACTTTGAAACATTAACAAACTCTTTTTTTATTTGGCCCATTATTTTAGCATGATGGAACGTTATGCTTGGGCTTTACTACACATCATTCATTTTTTTCTCTGAGGGTATGGATGTGTATCCCTGCACTCACATTTGAAGGAAACTAATATCCATGTGATATAAAATTGAATGATGAGAAATGCATGTAATCTACATGTAATTGTTTATGCAACTAAAATGATATGCACAAAAATTGCTTATGTGTGATAACATTTTTTCATTTTGTAACTAATGTAATAAAAAGAAAAATAACTATGATGTAACATGTCATGTCATGCAATGCAAACAACATGAAATAATTTGGACTACTTGATCATCTTAAGGTGGTGAGTCAAAATGAATGGAAGATGAATGAAATCACATAAATAAGAGATTATGCCCTTCATGAGATTATGATATGTCCCTCTCTAATGACCTGTGAGTAGGGTAAACTTAGGTTTCTTTCTTAAATTTCCATTTAAGATCATGTTAATCGTTTGATCAATTTAGGCTCAAACCCCATCTTCATCCACATTTTATGAATAATTAAGATGTCCATTCATATTAAATGTCCTTAAGATGACTAGCCCATACACTTCCTCTAAGTGGCACAACTTAAGAAGTCTGCAACTAAGCCCACTCAAAAATTTTAAATTCCCATTACAAGAGCACCAAAACACATGAAAATGATAGAAATCATGCATCAAGCTCCACTATTACACTAATTGATGTGGATCCTAAAAAAAACTAAAAACAAACTAAGGAACAAAATAAAGATAAATCACGTTCCAACACCCCCCTAAGCTTGAACTTGACTATTACCTCATAGTCAAAATTCAAACATAGAAGTGGAACGGGGTACTAGTTGCTTTGAAGGGTGGTGGCGGTGGATGATTGGTGGCTCTTTGGATGAAGTTGTGCTATCATGTATCCCCCTTATTGTTGCCGCTAATTTGTGTCTTTTTGGCACCAAAATATGACATTCTTTATCCTTCTTTGAGATTTATGAGTCGGTGCCATCGACATAAGTGTCGGTGGTATCGACAGCCTTTTCCTTGTAGCTCTGTAAATTTTGCTAAAAAAGTAGGTAGAACTGACTTTGGACTTAGTAGTAGAGACTTAGTTCTAGGAGTCCTGTGATTTTTCTGAGAAAACTTGGTAGTACCAACTTTCTGTAGACTTTTACGTGATAAGGAGTCGGTAGTACTGACTTGAGTGTCGGTAGTACCGACTTTGACTCTGCCTACACACCAAAAAAGAGCATCAAGGTACCATTTTACATCAAATAAAATCTAACATGAAAAATATGAAATGTAACTAACAAAAAGACCTAAAAAATAGCAAATAAAAAAATAAAATTGGGTTGCCTCCCATAAGCACCCTTGCTTAATGTCCTATGCTCGACAAGGTCATGTTCTTCAGCCTGGGTTGTTACGGGATGGTGGTGAAGAATCATATGCCAGTCTGAATTCCACTCTATCATCGTCTATCCCGAGTGTCAAGTAGCGTCTACCAATGGTAGTGATCACATTGGTCGTAGCTTGGAACGACCTTCCTAACATCATTTTTTATCCTCGTATCCCGTGCATGTCCATGACCACAAAATCAAGAGGAAAGATGAATTTGTCGAATTTGACTAGGTCATCCTCTCATATCCCATATGGCCTCATAATAGATCTATTTTCCAGCTCGACTGTCATGGATGTCCTTGTTGGTTCCATCAATCCCAGCTTTTGGAAAGTGGTAGGAGGCATGAGATTTATGCTTGCTCTAGAATCACATTGTTCTTATGGGAAATGTTGGTTGCCTAAAGAACAGAGGATGTAGAAACATCATGGATCTTTCCTCTTAATCGGAAATTTTCCCTTGATCATTGCACTCATCACTTCATCAACATGCAAGACACATGTATCTTTCATTCGTCTCTTCTTGTTGATGATGTCTTTCAAAAAAATTCCATATGCTGGAATTTGTTCTATGGCCTCCACTAATGGGATGTTGATGTGGAGCTTACAAAAGATGTCAAGGAATCTCTTGAATTTCCTGGCCTCTTTTCTCAGCTTCATACTATCCGAGAATGGAACATATAGCTTCTCAATATGCTTGTGTGGAGGAACATATGGAACACTAGGGATCTCTTCCCCTGAGTTTGCCTCAATTCCACCTTCTGGGATAGGATTTTACATGTCTCCTATAGATGTAATGACTGGTGGTTGCTCCTTCTAAATTGTAGGTTTCCCCAATTAATTGTGATTGTTCCATTGTGGAGTAGAAGATTCATCTGCTCATGTTGCATAGGTACCCTCTATAAAACTGTAGGCGACGACATTACAGTGGTGGAACCTTGAAGTTCATTGTCTACTGGTGTGTTGCATCCTCTTGCTTATCCATATAGACTATGAGGAAATGGAGCTTTTGGCACGTACACCTAATCAGGATGTGGAGCGTGTTGCTTGGGTGACTCCTCAGTATGATGTTATGCCTCCTTGACAACAGATATAAACTTTTCTTGGTGATGTTGATAAGCTATAGCTGCATTCCCAAGAAATCCTTGTTGAATGGGTTTTTTTAAGGAAGCCACTTCTATCTCCAACTAAGAAATTTGATATTCAATATTGTGGATTTGGGCACCTTGGTTTTGCAATTCCCTCTGTGTCTAGCCAATAATCGCCTCATTTTAACTCACCAGCTTTCCTAGCATGTCTTCAGTTTTATCTATCTTGTTGGGGGGCTTGTCCTACTATTGCTGATACATGAACTTGCACTCTTCCTCTTCTCCTCCAGAAGAGATTGTATCCTTCTGACACAATTTCATGGCTATAAGGTCAAGCTTCTCATTCAATGTTGTGATGACTTTAGATTCCCCAACACTTTTAATGCTTGTCGGGAGTTCTCTTTCTTCACCCCACGACTGGATCTTAGCCATGTTCTTCAGGATCTTATGACACTTGGATGGCTTATTGTTGAGGAAGAAGCATGTCCATGCACTATCCATAGTGGTCCTTTCCCCCTGATGTAGCCCGTAATAGAAAATATTTGCCTGGACATAAAGATCAATCCCATGATGAGGGACCTTCCTCGACATATTTTGAAACCTCTCCCATGCTTCTGAGTATGACTCTCCTGCCTATTTCTTGAAGTTGAGTATCTTCTTGGTCAACTCATCTGTCTTATGGGGAGGGAAATACCACTCAAAGAAAGTGTTAATCATTTGTTCTGAGGTTTATATTGACTCAGGCTTGAGGTTAAGGAACCAAGACTTAGCACCATCTGCTAGTGATGACGTAAATAGCTTTAAGTAGATCACAGTTGCCAGCACTCTATCTATTTTCACCATGTCACAGCTTTCAATGAAATTGTTGATGTGTGTCATCGAATATGCAATATTGTAGCCATGGAAGGCCTATTGCTTGACTAACGACACCAACCCAGGATCTATCTTTTAGCTATCCACATTTATTGCTTGTCGCTTGATTGGCCCAAGTTGAGATGTTTAGGAAGATGCCTTGATCTTCTCCCAAATTGTATGCTCCTCTGCCATCTCTGGTTGTTCTTCTGGTCCCTATGGAGGTGGTGTTGGAGTAGGCAGTGGTGGATTTTGAATGAAATCTCCTAGAGAGTCACGCCACACCTGAGCTCATCGATGAAGGTCCTTTGGTGTGATGTTCTTTGGAGGTCGACTCTCCATAGCTGGTGCTTCTTGTCTGCACCATGACTAGTACCTAGAATTATTATGAATAATGTGAGAACAAGTACTAATGATTGAATAAAATGATATTTAAAATTCATCTTAAAAGGATAAAAAGAAAAATGAAAAGTGTGGCCTGGAGTGGCTGACTACAACACTTGTAGTGCTGAATTTTCTGTTTCCCCGGCAACGCAGCCAAAAACTTGATACGAGCAAACTTCACATATAAAATACAAGTGTGCTTATTGAGTAATATAGGCCCAAGGAGGCGCAGATGTCGAACTCAGGGAAACATAAATCCAAAGCCTATTACTAATAGTAATACAATTAGCTAGATCGAAGAAAACTTTGAATGAGGGTTTAATCATCTAAAACATAGAAAATAAATCTAAGGTTACTGGTGTTTGATACGATTGGAGTGAATTCCTTAAGATTACAATTTCACCTCGGCTAACATTACAATTAATAGTATGACATTAATAAATATCTCTCTGAACCCTGGACAAAGAGACATGTAGCTAGAATTACCCATCTCATAGTATAATTCACTACCTAATCTAATACAAAACCCACTCTCATAATGATTGTGTTATTAGTTAGGTGCTTTATCAAAAAATATGGGTGATCTCTTCGTGTTCATAAGCCACCTTTCTCAAAGGCGATATAAAACATGTATTCTATGAATTTTCCAACCCTTAATCCCTCTCTTGAAGTAATTAATGGCTATTAAACTACCTATGATGTCCAAGCATAGATAATTAATCATACTCTCATAGAGATATGTCCAGATATTAAGATAAAACTATACATTAATGCATAAAAGTCAATTATAATGAATAACCAGGCTACTCCCGGGTCCTAAGGAACAAGGGGATTAGCCCTGCATGATTTTCGTGGTCAAGTACATAGGATAGGAGAAGAAAAATGTGGGTAATAATAGAGAACTAAAGAAACCCCCCGGTGAAATTGGTATGGATGACTCCCTCTGACGAACATAGTGATTTGTTGTCTTTCGACTATGAATCTACCCACCGGATGTGCCCGAATCATCTAGAAAGTGGTTATCTTGTCTCCTTTCTCCTCTCTCAGCTCTCAGCCTCCATACAATAGAATAGAGCGTCGTGATTAGGTCCGGCCTCCCCCTAAGTCATAGAAGTGACTTAGGGAAAAATAGATCCTCAACTGCCAGATTAAACACCATCTTCAGATCTACCTGATCTCGACATGTCGTACTACCGACTAGGTGTTGATACTACTGACTCCTTTAATTGTTGTGGCCACCTGGCAAGTTGTCGATACTACCGGTCGTGTGTTGATAGTACCAAGTTTCTTCGATAAATATTGATCAAAACACTATGATGTTGTCGGTAGTATCAACATGTAGAGATGGTACTACTGAGCTTTATCAATTTCTTTCTTTTCCAAACTGAGCATGTGTCGGTACCACCAACTCCAAAGTTAGTAATACCAAGTTGTGTAGATTCTTATAAAATCAACTGAAATTCACAAATCTGAACATAAGAACTTAAATAGAATAAATCATTAAAAACATTAAAACTACATTTATTTTATGCAAATATGTATAACATGCTAATGAGAGTGAATCATACACAAATTAATATGAAATGAACAAATAGTGCACAAAAATCGATATAAAATAGCCTATGAAAATGACAAATATCCAGTGCATCACCAATCATGGTGGTGAATGACATGGTAGAATTATAAGTGTTATGAGGATAAACAAATTTAGAGAAGAAGGAGAAATATACACCAATAGAAACCCCAAACAAATCAGGATTGATGGAACCTTCTCCTCTCTGAACTCAACGATGGTGGTAAAGATGGCTGCTTTGTCTTCCTCCTTCTCTCAAATAAGGATCTTGGAACAACCCAATGACGATGCAAGTTTTCTGACCCTTGGACTCTCATCCTTAGGGTGCATCAATCGATGGGTGATGGATAAGGTTGATGTCTCAGAAGAGCAATTGTAGCACCTCTACGTCAATCCACAAGGTGCAACTCCCACGCAAAGCAACCCCTCTTATGTGGTAGAGGGTCTGCTATTTATAGTCTATGGTCTGGAGATCGAGTTTCTACTTAGTGCACTTTACTTGCACCCCAAGTCCCCTAAGAACATGCCTTGGGGCACGTGCTTATATGTCTTAATGATTGATCTGCACAGCATTTCCATCGGTAGGCTATGGTGTAGGTGAGGCATTAGATGAGGTGCCTTGTGATTGGCCTTTGGTAGGTGTCTTAGACGTGTCATCGATAGATGGCTTTCAGTCGAGCCATCATAAGGGACATTTGTTCTTCCTGGACATTGCCTAGGAAGATTCATTGATTCTTTGTGAGGTAGAGTAGGTTGACACCTTAGGTAGATCTCTTCTAGCATTTCCATCAGAAGGTCATCTAGGTAGATCTTCAGAAGGAGTGAGTCTTAGGTAGGTGGCTCACAGTCTAACCATCATAAGTTAACTTGTCTCGAGCCTTCGGTAGTAGGAAGTGATGGATACACAACTCGCTACCTTCCAATGGTAAGACTCTATAGCGATGACCCAATGTTGGTCAGGCAAGTACTCCTTGGAGATCATCATTCTTGAGAAATGATAGAAGGTCAGTTATGATGGACACTCGACTCGATAGCTCATCTGGGGTTCCAAAGGTGGATGATGGGTAGCCATCGGTTGTGGAAACCAATGGGAACCCTGTCTAAGGTTAAAACTGTCACTTGATGAGTTTTCCCGATATGGAAATTAGTAGTGAATCATGAATCAAGACATAAATGGTAATAGTGAACAAAATGTGAGAAAGTTAAAGCAAAACTATAATATGGCAGGAAATTAAGGGCAAAATTAGGCATGAAATATCCACAATGTTGGATGTTATCACCTTTACTTCCATCATTTTACTCTAGAACTAGCTTACATTTAGGTTCCCTTGATTTTATACTAATTTATAAGGTTTTGATCAAATCCTTGGCTTTCATGGTAGCCTTGAGCTACAATACATGGCAGGAGTGTAGGAGGTGGTGGTCCCGCTAACCAACTAGTGGGTCCAATAAACTTTTGAATAAGTGGACCTCATTTTTAATGCTCCGCTCCTTCTCCAGATGTTGAAGCCATCTATGTGTAGATCATCTGCCTTCCATCGGTTTTCATTCCTTTGGTTGATGCTCCATCACGCTAGCCTTTGACCTCACACCAATAGCTCCCCTGTGATAGGTTTGCATCAGTCTACGCAACCATCATTTGGCTACTCTATCTAGCCATCGGTTGTGATGTCCATAGTTTTCCTTTTGAGGGATGATCAGACTTGACCTTTCTGATGGTTCTCTTGATCCACCTATTGATGGTTAGCCTAACCCTACCTACTGATTGGTCTGTAGTGTGTCTCTCATTGGATGGGAGTGTTATTACCATCTTCCGAAGGTAGTCCCAGTTTTCCTTCTAATGGGGGTTCTAGATGCCTCTTATGATGGTGTTGTGCGCTCATCATTTGATGGCTAGTCTACAATCATCTTTTGATGACCGGGTAGGCTTTGACTTCCTATACTGACCCAGACTCTTCACCTACCAATGGAGATTATAAATGTTATGCAATCCATCAACTTCTATGATGAACCACCATTTTTACCTTAAAGGCGGCCAGCCATTCTAATGCAAGATGGTTGGGAGGTTTCAAACCCTACGGACCATCTATAAATACAAGCCATCAGCCTCCATTAGAATGCATCTCTTCTCCAGCCACTAGGCTGCCTGGTTCACAACCCATCCATTGAAAGATGATCCCCACTAGTTCCATCAGTTGACACTCGACAAACATCTCTTCACCGAGGCTCGATCTCTTATCCTAGAAAGAGGAATATGGTCGACAACCCCACCAACACACATCCACCTACTAGTTTCTCATCCATAGATATTCTCTAAGAAATGAGGACAACAAAGAAGAAGGGTCCCCCAATGTCCATCCTGGGTGGATGCCACTGCTACATCTCTTCTACCAGCTGAGATGTTGGCTATCTCCTTCCTTTTCCTTGTTGTCTGTTCTGACGTCTCAATGAGTTGTGAGTACTTCCTTACGCTATGGTGTGGGAGTAGCCCCACTATTTACTTTTGTTCTTTTACTATATCCATGCTTGTGTGAACCTTATTACATGCTAAATCAATTGTTTTATGCTTGTATGCTTGTTTGGCCAATAGGTTTACATGTTTGTCATAATATTGGATGTAGAAAGCTTTGAACCCAAGATCTAGGATATCAATTAGTTTATGTGATAACTTAGATAAGTGTTTTTTGGGGTGATGGATACGAGATCCCTAGGTAATGCAACAGCGAGCCTAGGGTGATATCTATCCAAGTCTAGTCTTAAGCCTAAAGGGGGATTTACCTGGCTTCAATGATATTATTTATGTAGGTTTGTGATGTATTGAGTGATTAAACATGGGTGGTGTGGTGAAAACCACTCACCCATCCATCTTATAATCCTATATTTTATTTTAGTCTTTTATTCTACACATTAGATGTGATCAACAGAATCCCTTTTGTGTTAAATATTATTCCTAGTCTAGGTTAAATCAATCCATAATTCTTAAAAATGTTGTCCTTTTGGTTCAATTCTTAACTATACTATGTTAAGACCCATCCGCTTGTGTGGTGATGGTTGTATGTTGTTTAAGGTAAACTCTAGGATTTCACCCCAAGTGAATTTGTCGATGCAAATTGTGCACGTCAGGAAGGTATCGATCCTAAGAGACGACAATTTTTTAGCGTCAATTCAAACCAATTATGAAGAATGGAAAGTAATTCCAATTGAGAGTGTTTGATTAAAATAGAGCAGAAATAAAAAGATAAAAAAATAGTTAATTAAATGATAAAATGTATTGGGGGTCTGGGGTATCACCACCAAAAACCATGCTTTACTTGATGAATTAGCTCCTAAGTTTTAATGTTTGGGGTATCACCACTAGAAAACCATGCTTTTACTTGATGAATGAGCTCCTAATTTTTAATGATTAAAACATGACCATGTGGACTTTGTGTCCTTTTAGAGCACAAAACTCACAAGAGTCAGACTTCTTGCAAACACATCGATCCCAGTGTTTGTGGATCCTCGTCCAACCATCCAACAAGTCCCTATCTAAAATCTCATCGAGGAATATGGAGTTCTATTCTGATGTTTGAAATCATGGGTCAGATGGTCACATCTTCACAAGCTATAACAAACTAGATAAGCTGAATAGAAAGATCATAATTTCATGTTTATGATCTCATCAAGGAAATTATGAGTTCATTCTTGTTGGGATCCAAGGTCTCATCATCCTTCAAAAACATAATCTAACTAAACAAGAAATGAGTGCAAGATTGAATGGATAAAAAGGTAATAATCATGGTTAGGGGATTGTGGGTTCATTCTTGTGGGGATCTAAGATCTCATAACCCCACAAGAGTATATCAATATAACCAAAAATCAAGGGAAAATGGTTCAAAAACATTACTCACTAAAACATGGAGTTAATACATTTGAGTAAGAACATGCTATACAAGATGGGGTTAGTCACCATGCCTCAATAAAGGAAACTACTCAGACATAATGAAAATGGAAGCAAAAGTAGAAGATGCTATACAAGATGGGATCTAGGATCCAAGATATCTTTTTCTTTGGAGTCCCCCTCCTTTTATAGGTGGGAAGGATGGGGAAAACCCATATAAGTGTGGTTATTGGCGGTGGCTGGAATGCCAGATTTTGCAGTGTCAGTCGGTCGACTGGGTTTGGCATGCTCATGATTTTGAATGCTAGGGTCGGCGAGAGTGACCGGTTGACTTGGTTTGACTAGAACCCTAGAAAGGCTGCTGGCAATGACTGGCTTGGTTGAATCTGGGGCACAGGTTGATCGACTGGGGATCCAGTCAGTCGATTGGGATGATCACATGCTTCAGCCCAAAGTCACATTGGTCTAGCTTTCACTGCATTGATTACTTTCTTATTTTGGCATTTGACTTAGTCTTGAACACGAATTGGTTGACCAAGATGATGAGTTAATTGACTAGTCTTAAAATGTCTACTTTGACCCAGCCATTTCATCTGAAGTGATGAGCTCCCTTAGATCCAAATTTGACACATTACTAGCGAGTCGGTTGACTAGATTTATGGGAAGTCAAGATCTGGTGCATGTAAGGTGACTGACTGAATTAGTTGCTCAACCGACTGGGGGTACTTGGAGGTTGTATATAGGTGATTGAGCCATTGCTTCTTGGGCCTTCTGGGTCTTTGGATGGATTTGAGAATTTCCCTACAAAGTCATTCAAAACTAGTAAAACTCCAAATAAAAGGGAGAAAAGCTAAACTAGACAAATTAACTTTAAAACAAAATAATAATAAAGCAATGCTCATAAAGAGATATCAAAACATGAATTAGATAAGTATGCACTTGGCAGTGCTTTCATGAAAAACATGATTAATAGAAATGAAAGTAGCATCATGATTGTCACAGTACATTGGAATAGCATGAGTGATAAGAAACTCAATGTCAAAAATAATAGATTTGATTCATAATATATCACAAGTAGTATGTTCATTTGCACGATACTCAAATTTTGCACCGTATCTGGCAACAAATTTTTGTTTCTTACTTCTTTAGGTAAAAAAGTGATAACACCCATTTTATGGCTATTAAAGCCTATGTTTTATTATCAAATCTACCTCCTAAATTGCCTTCCTCTCCGTTTTATCTCATCATTTGTATAGAAATGACCCACACTATGCTCCTAACAATATTTCCCATCTTTTGTAGAGTTTCCCTCATTTTTCCACCCAAAGAACACTAATGGGCCTGTCCCGGCCCATCCACAACAAGAAAATTACCCCCACCCTTCCAATGGCACGTGACACACCCCTTTACCCGTCGTGATCGCTGCCCGATACAGAAGCAACCCGACACCGGCATGTCGCACGAGGAGATCTGACGAGCGGCGTGCTACTTACCCGACATGGAGTCTTGCCCACCATGATATGACCGATAAGGCCACCATTTGGTGCAGCAACCCGACAGAGCTTTTACCCATCACAATCTAGCGAGACTCACTCGCAACTCGGCACACGATGTCCCCCGCCAACCCATGCCGGGAAATGGATGTATCGGCCCTCTCCCCAAGCCAGGTGGGCAAAGCAGACAAAGGACACGTAGCCCAACAAGGACCGCAACCCCTACCAGCCGCTGTCTATAAATAGCAGCTACAGGACTTCGATGGGATGGGTCGAAACCGCAGGGAAGCTAACTTCGAGAGCAAAAAGGAGCTAGTGCCCCAAGTTCCCAAGCGTGTTGGGCGATACTAGGTGAGCACACTCCCAACCCGAGAGGGGCGGGAGGAGTTCACTTAGATTCTCATCCTGGTAGCCATAGCAGCACGATACGACTGTCAGGGCCACCTTTGCATGTCGGGTTCCTAGCTGGGCTTCAACCCGAGGCTGCTCACCCTACTACCCCATATACAAGGATGTTGAGAACCTAAGTGACGCTAACCCAACACGTGTATTACACGACATGGCACCGAACCTGATATGGACTACCTATCACGGTGTGACGCCCAACACTGCCATATCAGGTAGGGAGTCCTTTCCCGATATGCCCTTACCCATCGCGGCCCAAGACCCGACACGGTCGAGAGCCCGACATGGGCATATTGGGTGGGGCTCCTGCCCGGTACTGGGTTAGCAGAAGCCTTAGGGGTCCGCTACTGTATGTCGGCCTCCTACATCAAGGAGGCCAACACCTATCTTCCCTTTCTCAGCATTTTACTTTCATTTACTTATGCATTGTAACTAAAACCTCTTCATATATCTAATCTTATTGGAATCTGTAGAGTTTATCTCATATTGTTCTGTGTATGGTTCCTTTTTATTGGATGGTTACTTTATAGCATCTGAACTCTAGTTTCTTATGTGGGATCGTGCTTTTGACTAGCTATCGAATCGTGTTTCTCGGTTGTACTCCCTTGAGAAAGGGAAGTCTCAACTCTAGAGTTTGGTCTGATCCGGGTGTACGAGATTACCCAGGATTAGGGTTGCCCTGACTTATCTTTCCACTCTGGTATATGTTCAGTACTCTTGAGAGAGAGAATTGGTGCATAGCCAGAGGCATCCCCTTTGAGAGAAGAGGGTGCATGATGTATTCCGCTGCCGCTTGTTATGTTTAAATTTTCTTCCTTCGTACTTTACCTTAACAATAGCTTTATCTCCTCAGTATCTGATATACAAAACCTCTATAAAAACCACCAATCCAAAAACTTTAATCTTTCTGGTAACTTCCTTTGGAGATAGGCTTTTAGTTTAATTCTTTAAGTCTCTTTCATTTTACAACAACTCTACCTTTTTACCCCTATTGATGTTCTTGGACAAGTAAAACTTGAGTTTCGAAGCGTCATTCTTCCTATCCCTATGTTCGACCCCGAACTACTTCGACCCTGTGCTAGTTGCAAGCGTCTTAAACATTCGGGTATTATAATTTTAAAAGTCTGATAACCTAGATATGACTCCATTCTTAGACCCACGTTTAAGGCTCGTCACCAAGTACCCCATACAAATGTATAATAGCCATAGGTAGAATTCTTATCAGATTTACACCCTACATAATCAACATCATAATATCCAGTCACATCTAGATGCCCATTTATTTTATAAAATAAAAGTGCTTATGCAGGTGCGTTCTTGAAACATCTCAATGCTCAACATGCATCTTCCCATTACACTACCTAGGATAATCCATAAATTGTCTAAGAACATCAACAAAAAAAGCATAAATCTATCCTAGCTAGTAATAGAAGATGTAAAAGTCTGCCAACCAAGTGTTTATAGCTAAATTTATCTTCTAAGGGCTAAGTAGATTATGCCCATAGATCGTGTGCTTGATCCATAGGGGAAACTGTAGGTCTGCAACCAAACATTTCAGTTTTAGTAAGTAAGTCTAGAGTATATTTTCTATGGGACAAAGATACTCCATCCTTGTTATGTTCTACCTCAATGCTAAGAAATACCATAGACGATAAAGGTATTTGGTTACAAAATTCCTCATAAGAGATTTCTTTGTATCAACAATTCCTGCATCATCACTTCTAGATAGATGATTTCATCCACATAAACAAGAAGAAGAATTATGCCAGAAGTAGAGGTTTTGATGAACACAAAATGGTCACATTGAGACCATGTGAAGCCAAATTTGTGCAGTCGAAGGGATAATTTGTCAAACCATTCTCAAGGACATTGTTTGAGGCCATAAATGGGTTTCTTAAAAAGGCATATTAACATATAGTACTCCCCCTAAGAAACATAACCTAAAGGTTTGACATGTAGACAAACTCCTATAAATATACATATAGAAAGGTGTTCTTAACATCCAATTGATGTAAGTGCTAGCCATTATTAATAGCAAAAGAAATCAGAATACAAATAGAATTAAGACAAGCAACAAAATAAAAGGTTTTGAAGTAACCAATCCCAACTTCTTGTGTGTATCCCTTAGCAACAAGTTTGGCCTTTTGTCTTTCAAGTGCCCCATCAGTCAAGTATTTTACAATAAGAACCCATTGACATCCAATAGGTTTACTACATGTAGGAGATCAACAATATCTCGTGTCCCACGAGAGTAAAGTGCATCCATCTCCTCATCCAAGGCTTGTTTCCACTCAGAGTGTAGTAGTGCCTCTTAAGTGTTCTTTGGGATAGAAATTGCAAATAAAGCAACATTAAACTTAGGCATGGTAGCATTCGAATGAGCTATAGAAACATGTTGAGAGATACAATATTTGGTATCAAATTGTCACCCCTTTCGTAATGCAATGGGAATGTCAAAATCATAAATTGTAGCAAAGTTAGTAATACTACCATTGTCTTGAGGTAGATTATCAGTTTTAGAAGATGTCAAAGTAGGGGATACTTTAGGTAGAGATGTAGACACAGTGGGGTCTAGAATGGGTACAGTTGGAAGTGGCACCTAGTTACTAAGTTTAGAAAATAAATGTGTAACTTCAAAAAGGGTGACATCCACACTGACATACAAATGACATGCAACATGATCAAAATATTTACACCCCCTTTGTGTAAGAGAGTACCCAAGAAAACAACTGAAAGCATGGGGTGATATTTATCACTCTCAGGTTGGTGATTATGAACAAAACATAGACAACTAAAAGCTTTGGTGTCAAAGCAAAGATTAGCTCACGGGGATGAAGAAAGTTATAAGGAATCTTATTTTGGAGAATAGAAGAAGGCATCTGATTGATGAGATAATTGTCTAAGAGGATGGAATCCGCCCAATAAAACTTAGGGACTTTCATTTTGATTAGGAGAATGCAAGCTACATCAAGTAGATGCTTGTTTTCCTTTCAACAACTATAATGTCCCCGGATGCTGCCTTCCTGAAACCCCGTGGGGCCAATAGGACAATCTCTGAAAAAAATACTCAAAGTGTGATGCAGAAGCGTAATGCACATACATGAACAAATGCATATGCATACACCATAACACCCTCAACATTAAACATATATATTAATACAACATGAATTATTACAAATTATAATTATACATTGAATGAGAATTATACAAGTATGAACATGTATGCTAACAGGATCTTAACACAATAGGTAGAACTTATACAACTGTTCACTTCTCGTCTTTTCTCTCATGCTAGCTCTGAACCTAAAACATACGTGAAACAACGGATCAACACTAGGCGTTGTGTACAAGGATAAAAGATACATACTAATATGCTTACATAAGTCAATATTTTGAGAAAGAAAATAAAAAAAATTATTTAATACAAAAATCAAGGAAACCTTTATTTTAGGTTGATTTTTGATGTGAATGTACTACTAAGTAGTGTCATCACTTCATACTTACTTTTATGTTGGGCTCTCCCCTCCTCTTGGGCTATGGGGATTCCTACGCCTAGGGCTATGGGGATGTGTTGACCTTATATTTAGAGAGATAGAGAAGGAGAGAGAGAGAATATAAATACTTAGTAACTACAAACCATCTATTTCTTTATTATTCTTAGTGACATGGTGAAGATCAATCCTATATGCATAGTACATCCAAGCAATATCTATTATTCTACTATACTAAGAGCCACCACTCGTTTCCGTCCTTCACTATCTGTTAACGGATGGACTCCTCTACACGTTCGTTTCAGTACTTCACTACTCCAATAACCCACAGACTCCACATATTTCCGTTCACCACTCCTACAATAATTGAACTCGTCACGTACATATATAGCAACCACCATCCAATTGTTCGCAAACAACCTAATCAGTTTGCTCCACGCGACGCTCGACTCGGGCATCACCTAGGGTCTGCGTTGGAGGAGGCGATGCTGGCATGATTTTGCTGGGAGAGCAAGCGTTCTCGGCAGGTTAACCTACTGCGGCTCTGCCACTACTTCGGCCAGTTGCCGCAATTATCATCCCGCTAGCAGGCCGCAAGAGATTTGTAAAATCCGAGGGTGGGGCTCCCCGTGGTAGACAATATGCATCATTATTGTGTCTCTCAATCTGATGATGACGCCAACTAGCTATAGATGGGCGAGCTCCATGAAAGAGGACGTGAGGATCGTCTGCAGCACGACGGCTTTGTGCATGTTGGAGAAACAGCCATCCCGCCGGACCCGCCGGCTCGCTAGGACTTCATATTGAGGTCGTCACTCTGACCAGAATGTCCGATCTGCCATATTTTCAATTCCTGTAGAACTGTAAATATAATAGTTCAGGAACAAAGTCGATGTTAGGGAAACAATGGTGCCCAACACCTCCAGGACGACGTTGCCCGAGCATGACACCACTCATAGAACTCGTCCTCACATCGAGCCTTGACATTATCCCTCACAACAAAGACCATGATGCATGCATGCATGCGGCTGCAAAGAACTCCTCGAAGCCGTCTTGCCTCCAATCAGGATGGACCCTTGGGTTATCACAGTGAGTCATGGAGAACAGCATCAATGCAGTGAGTCGTGGAGAACAACATCAGCATTCACATTATTGTAAATCTTTAATATGATGGGAAAGTTGACGATTGTTGTTGGGCGTTGGGGAATGTAGTGGAAAACCAGTACTTACTACAGCTAGCAGTATTTACTGCTGCGGCCGAGACATGGACTAACCTCTCTACGGTTAAACCCATATATCTTTCTAAAAGCTGTGGTCTATGTGTCATTCGCAAAGGTGGTATTCTCACTGGAGCTGAAGAACATACAATTAGTTGCAAGCATGCCTACGTTACCGGATAGGATATGGCCTACTATTGGAGTAATCTTTCCAGCTATCGTCACGTGTGCACAAATAATAGAGGTAAAATTACCCGGCCAGCGTAGCCCGGGCGGTCAAGCCAGTGCGCCCCTCATGAAGGGTCGCTGGTTCGATTCCGCTCGAGTCAGCTGTATTTACCAACCTCTTGGGTCATCCGGGCTCTGGCACCTGTTTGGAGAGGGGTGAGCTTCGATCCATGCAAATCTATAAAAAAAAAATAGAGGTAAAATCCATTGTGGAGCTGATAAAGAAAACCTCCCTCCTATGTTGCTTTCTGGTTAGTAACGTATTGAGAACAAAACTACAAATAATTATGCTATTTGGTAAAGAAAGTCCTCCAGCTGTCCCTCATGTTTAGAATACCTCACCTTACTGAACTAGGTTACTGAATTATGTTTCCATTTTAGTCATTTCCTATCGGTCACAACAATGCAACTTAAGTTTTATAGACGACGAGTTTAGCTACCACTTAATATGATCAGTTACTTGCAACTTTATCAAATGCTGGAGATAAAGAACAAGAGGGTTGATTTAGAGGATAATTAGTCTGAAAAGTTCTTACCTACGTAGAAATTCTTCATCGTTTTATTTAGATGAAAAGAAAAAAAGTTCAATACAGTGGACTAAACATGGCATTCATATTATATAAGAATATGTCTTCTATCGTACACTACAACAGACGGGTCCTAACAACTACGTATTTTTTCGCACGCTGTTGAAAGCGTGGAATAGAATTATCGGGTCTTGACCAGGTAACCCGCTCCCCCTCTTTCTCGCGCCCCCCTCTCCCTCAACGAACCCGCTCCCCCTCTTTCTCGTGCCCCCCTCCCTCAGCGAACCGTGGAAACCCTGCCCCCTTCTTCCCCTCTCCCTCCACACACACCGTCAAAATGCCCCATTTTCTTCTCTCTTTCATCCGCAACAGCGCACCTTTTCTCCCCACTTTCCTATCACGACGCCACCATCCTCAAATTGGAAAGCGTCCTTTCTCCCGTCTACATTTGCTCTCCCTGGCGAGGGGTGTTTGGACGATTGCCTCCAGCAACAACACCATCGGCGCTGAGGGACGAGGCAGCGTTGGGAGACAGATCGCTGAGAGACGGCGCGGCGCTGAGAGACGCGCGGCACTGAGAGACGGCGCTACATTAAGGATCATTTGGTTCCTGGAGCTGGTAGGCGGTGATAGAGCTAGAAGACGACAGGCTCTGCGAAGACACCGGTGAAGGATTAATTGTTCAGTGTTGCTGGCATCGAGGAAGGAGGAGGTTGCATATAGTCCAATCAAAGGATCAGGTACGCATTCATGGTATATAAATGTGTCTATCTCAGTTTTAATGTTCTTCTGGTCGACTTCATCTCGAATTAACTGAAATTCACATCTTCTGGAATAAAACCCTGTAAGCTTAGGTTCAATGGTCATGAATGGTGGCGTCTCTTATCTCTTCTATTTAGATATATGAAATAAAGATATAAAAGTATATAATTAGATGTCATAGAACGGAATGTCTGAAGGCTATCATACAAGAAAGCGTGGATATCTAAATGCATTTCTTACTCTGCACCTACTTTCTCGCTACCATATCCGATCCCCCTTGACAATTCTTGCATTTCTTACTTCTGCACTTACTTTTAATTTTTACAATGGGTACCTTCTTGTTCTGGCCTGGGGACCCTGCAAATGATCCCAGACCACTACATGCATTGAACTATTTCCAAATGAGAGCAAGAGGAGTTGAGCAAAGAAAGGAAAAACAGAGACAAATTATAAAAAGAAAGCAGATGTGCAAACCGAAAGCAGGTTGATTCAGATACCTTGTTTTTGAAAGCACTCCCCATAAAGACAGGTACAAACTTTCAAGCTATAGTAGCCCTGCGAATAGCCATCTGCAAGTGGGAAAGGATAAAGCATTGTTAAAATTGATAAGCATAAGCCTAAACAATTTACCCTCAGTGCCCAATTGATAAAGTAGTGTAAGGTGGAAAACCGGAACCCACCCAGTAGATCAATGTGGGGTTGTGAGGAGAATACAATCTAGGTAAACATCCGAGCACAATATTACTGAATAATATTTACATAACTAGTAAGCACACACGTGCCATGCACGTGAAAACTTAAATCAGTTAATTTTCATTAAACAACTTCATATTATACACGTTATATTTACAAATATTGATAACAAAAAATAATTAGATCGTTTAATTTCATGTTACAATTATTTTGTATAAGGTAATTTTCTTAATATAGTAAACTACATTGAGATTAGTGGGATGACTATAATTTGAGACACTTTTTCTAACTAAGGAATTAAAAGTTAATAAATATAAGGTTCATCTAAGAATATGAACATTATGGTTTTTATTAAGTTGTTAGTTGGTTTCTGTAAGTTTTAATATAGGAAGAAATAATTGGATTTTACATGATTTCACAAACTTAATGATACAATTTTGGGTAATGGAACGCCAAAGTATACCAATAGCTCAATGTTCTCGTATTTATAAGATAACAAACGCATTCATTACATGTAGCTGTTTAAAAACACTTTATGCTACCATCTATTCAGATAAGCGTGAAATTCACAAGGTAGAATTGTCAACCATTGACCAGATAGTTGGAGTAAACGCCATGTACCAAACATGTATGGTATGCATTTTATCATGTGTACTTAGTGTTTGATTCTATTATAAAAGTCTTACTACAGCTACATAGAAGTGAACACTTGTGAAGATATTGCTCACCAAGATAAATCAATTCTGAATGCTTCCGATATGAATACTTATGTTATCCCAATTATAAGGGTATCTATCATTACTAACTTATATAAGATCTTATATGTTAATTTAACAATACACACACAGGCACACGTGTATGTACCAATAGCATTATATGTTTAGTAAATACAACAAATATTTAGAAATGTGTCGATGATTCCAGACCGTGTATGCCTTATGCAGAACCATCAAGGATAAAAACCACATCCTAGAACGTTAGATCAATCTGTAATGCATATCACAATTCATATGAGATGTGCAGCTTCTAAGTACTATTACAACTTTGTATTTTTCTATAAGGAACAATGAATCAAAGAAGTAAAGAAGTAATACTTTTAAAAAGAGTTTTTGATTAACCCAAACTAACGTCTGTTTGGTAAAGACATAAGAAAAAGGTGTGCACTTGCATATGATGACTGCGGACTGTGCGTACTCTATGAAGCACCGTCCCTGGATACATACCACCTTTTTCCATATTGAACCAAATTTTTATTATATATGCCCAGACTTGTATGTGATATACAACTTAAAAGCACTACAATGACTTTTAATTTTTACACATGAACTCATATGTACACATGAACATACCATATAACTAAGTATCTTAGGTGGCTAGGCACCCCTGCCTTGGAGGGCACCGTCTAGGTCACTAGACAACCCTGATTATATCTAAAAAAATAAAAGAGTTATAGTGTTTATCATAGCTATCAAGGAGGCTAGGCAGTCAGTGTGTCACAAGGGGTGCATAGCCCGTTATGGGCATTTTGTTTTTGTATTTTTTTAAGTATGTGAATTCACTTCTTAGTATACATATATAATACATGTAATACCATATCCTTTGAATTAGCTAGCCATCTAAAAATTATATATGACTGATAAGGTTAGAGTTGGAAGAAAATCTATAATACCCCCCCTTCAAACTATGCCTAATCTAGCTGAATTAGGTGTGATTATGGTCAGGAGATCTGTTAGTTAAAACTAGGATAACAGAGGTAATTTTAGGTCTGGTTTAGTCAAATTAAGGCAAGTTAGGTCCCATTTAGGATGAACTAGGCCTAATTTAGACCAAGTTATGGAAATTTAAGTCTAATATAGGTAACAAGAGATGTGATTTCTATGATTTTGCACAAATCAAATCTGGTCAGTGAAAATGAGGACAAGTGAAGTCGTATTAGGTCTGATTTGCTCAAGTTAAGTAAAATCAGGCATCTTTTAGTTTATTTTAGGCCCCGTTTAGGTTAAATTATGTCCAATTTTGACTGAGTTATGATAAGTTAAGTCTTTTATAGATAATGTGAGATTTTATATTGGTGAAACTTTGACTAATTAATATTTGAGATAACCTTTATATGTTTTTCTTCTCAAACATACATATCCATATTTTATACATGTGTATTTCTTCTTAAATGATGTTGTCTGTTATATAAATAGGTTCTTGAAGCTGTATAATATGGATAAAAGTTGGATTGAAAAACCAGTTTGTTCTGAAGATTATATTAATGGGATCTATCAATTTCTTGAATATGCTAAGACTGGAATGGAAAATGGAAAAATTGTTTGTCCATGTAGGAAGTGTAAAGTGGCTTGGAAAAAACAATTGTCCATTGATGATGTGGAAAAACATCTAGTATACAATGGATTTTTCAATGATTATAAGGATTGGATTTTCCATGGACCAAGAAATCTTTTTGAAAATCTCACTGCAAACCAACAAGTTGGAAATAATGAACAATCTACTAATCATGAATCTGATTTAGTAGGTCAAGATGACATGGAAGGGTTATTGAGAGATGCATTGGGAATAAATGCTACTAATATGGGTGATGCATCGATAGGGGTAGGTCATGAAGAAGACACATGCGATGATACTCATGCTGACAACACCGATCATCATCAAAGTGATAGTTCCCATATTCCTGAAGATGATGTGAAATATAGAAAAATGGTGGAATTATCAAATGAAGAACTTTATCCTGGTTGCACTAACTTTTCAACACTCTCATTTCTCTTACGATTATTTAATCTTAAATGTATGTTTCATTGGCCAGATGAATCTTTCACACAATTGTTAGAGCTTCTGTCAGATGCCTTTCCACAGTTAACCTCTTTTCCATGTTCTTATTACAAAGCTAGAAAATTGATTAAGGAGTTAGGCCTTGGATATGAAAATATACATGCGTGTCCCAATGACTGCATGTTGTATTGGGGTGAAAACTCACATAAGGATCGTTGCAGTGTGTGTGAAACTCCTAGGTGGAAGAAAAAAAGAAGTAATGTGGGTGATGTTCAGAATGAAAATAGTTCTAGCTTGAAAGGAATTCCGGCAAAAGTTATGAAGTATTTTCCTCTAATTCCAAGATTGAAAAGGATGTACATGTCCTCAAAGATAGCAGAAGATATGATATGGCATGAGAAAGGTCGATCCAAAGATGGAAAATTAAGACACCCAGCAGATGCAAAGAGATGGAAAGAGTTTGATGTGATGTATCCAGGATTTGCTTCAGACGCTCGTAGTGTGAGGATTACCCTTGCAAGCGATGGCTTCAATCCCTATGGTATGCAAAATACAAATTATAGTACTTGGCCTGTTATTCTTAGTATCAACAACTTGCCTCCTTGGCTATGTATGAAACCCTATTCCTTGATTCTTTCTTTGATAATCCCTGGAAAATCTAGTCCTGGAAATGATATTGATGTCTATATGCAACCCTTGCTACATGAGTTGAAATTATTATGGGATGGAATTGATGCTTTTGATGCTTATAGTAGAGAGCCTTTTAAGATGTGAGCAGCTTTGATGTCTACCATAAGTGACTTTCCTGCATATGCTATGTTATCAGGGTGGAGCACCAAAGGTTATCTTGCATGTCCTTGTTGTGCTGAATCTACTCATTCTTATCAATGTGGTTCAAAGATTTGTTATGGTGGTCACCGTAGATGGCTACCAGATAACCATCCTTTTAGACTGCAAAGCAATCTATTTGATGGGACTAAAGAGTATGATTGTGCTCCTATTCCTAAATCTGGATGTGATGTACTTCGCGAACAACAAAGACTTTCCTTTAAATATGGAAAAGGTCCAAGGAGTCATAATAAGAAGAGAAGAAGAAAATTCAAAGATGTCTCCACAAGTAGTGCTACTATTGATGATGATAGTATTGCTGAAGAAGAGGGTCTTTGGAAGAAGAGAAGCATATTTTTTGATTTTCCATATTGGGAATATAATCCTCTTCGTCATAACCTTGATGTCATGCATATAGAGAAGAATGTATGTAAGAATATATTGGTTACACTTTTAAATGTGGAGGGGAAGTGTAAATACGATGAAAATGCACGAAGATTTCTTGAGGAAAATAATATAAGGAAACATCTTTGGCTTAAACCTCAAGAAGATGGAAGTTTTCTTATGCCCCTAGCTCCATACTCTATGTCCACAGAAGATAAGGAATGCTTCTTAAGTGTCTTAGCTAAGTTGAAAGTGCCTGATGGCTATGCTTCAAATCTTTCTAGATGTGTAAATGTGAAGCAAAGAAAACTGCAAAACCTAAAGAGTCATGATCACCACATTCTTATGCAAGATATACTTCCCATAGCTTTACAAGCATCTGGAGTAACTCATGTTTTAGATGTGTTGTCGAATTTGTCATATTTCTTCAAGTCATTGTGCTCTACATGTATTGACTTGGGTGATCTTGATAAGTTACAAAAAATCATCATTGAAACACTTTGTCATCTAGAAAAGGAATTTCTTCCTCCTTTTTTTACTATTATGGTGCATCTCTTGGTTCATTTGGTTGACCAAGTTGAATATGGTGGACCAGTTCAGTATGGATGGATGTATCCCATTGAAAGGTTAGATTTGTCTTTTAACTGTGTAGTCTTTTGTTTGCAATAAAATTTTGAAGGAGTAAATCTTGATATTACTATGTTTATAATTTCTTAAAGGTACTTAGCTCGCTTGAAGGGTTATGTCAGGAATAGAGCTTGACCAGAGGGTTCCATTGCAGAGGGATATATTTTGGAGGAGACAATTACTTTCTGTTCTAGATATATGGAAGGAACCGAGACAACTTTTAGTAAACCAAAATGAAATGATGACACTATTCCCAATAAGGGTTTATACTTGTTCAACTCTAGTGGACGCCATCTTGGGGCAGCAAAAGTCGTGGGGCTTGATGATAAAAGCATGTCACAAGCACATAGATATGTTCTTCTCCATTGTGAAGATATTATGAAGGACTTTAAACAGTAAGATGTATCATACTTGTTGTGGAACTTCATATATAATATATATATACTAAACTAACCCAAAGTGTTGTTGTAGAGAATTTTTATATCAAAAAAGAGATGAGTATCTTCAAAGAGGAATAAGAGTGGATCAAACTTTAGAAGATAAATGGATTCTAGAAGACTTTTCTAGATGGTTGAACTCTCAGGTACTACAAATATAGATGTAGACTTCAAGTGTTTTCTGTTAGAGGAACTCAATGTACCTAATATTGATTCTAATTTTATAGGCACCTAAAATAGACGTGAGCAACAAAGAAGGGGAGTTAAAAATTTCTCTAGCTCGTGGTTTGAATGCCTATGCAAAGAGGCTTACGGGTTTTGTAGTCAATGGGTGCAAGTTTCATACAGTGGATCGTGAAATGTACAAGAAGACACAAAATTCTGGAGTCATGGTTGAAGCTGATGGACATTCCTACTATGGAAAACTCAAAGATATTTATGAACTTGATTATTATGGGAGTTGCAAAGTAGTGCTATTCAGATGTGATTGGGTAGATATAACTTCACCCAGGGCTTTCAAACGTGATGGGAGAAATCGTCCTTGTGTAAATTTCTCTAAGTTGATGCACACAGGAAGATTCTTGAAGGATGATCCTTTTATATTTTCATCTCAAGCTAAGCAAGTTTTTTATGTAGAGGATGAAAAAGAAAAATCATGGTTACATGTTGTGGAGTATAAGACAAGAGATGCATTTGATGTAGGTGTAGTCCCTACATTTGTCAATGATGACATTGCCGCATAGTTGTATCAAAATGAAAGTTTGATGAAGCATGTTTGTCAAAACTATATTTTTATTCATTTCTGTTAAGTTTTTTTTTGTAATAATGAAGATCTACTTAGGTCTACTTACATAAAATTGGCATGTATTATTTTGCAGCAACAACCTGTAAGTGATTTGGAATGTATCCGTCTTTTGTAGATTTTCATGTCGTATCCTCTTTAAATAATTTTCCATGATTTTATACGGATTGACGGTGTGAAATTTTTAGCTGTATGATTTCTGCTCTCTCTAAATTTGGACTACTTTCTTGTATAACAGTTACAGTACGTTTCAAAGCTTTGTTTCTTAAAGCTTGATTCCATGCCTTTTATTCAATATTTTTTTGCTCTTGAAGTTCCTTTGTCCAGTTATGATGGAAAGATGGTGGATTTATGAACTGATTTTTTTATATGATCCAATGCATGTCTATTGTATGTAGTGATTAGTTCAAATCAGTACAAAAAAATGTAATATTCTGATAAGGTTATGTTTAACAATAAAGAAACCTTCTCATATATTGTTGTATTTTCCTAATTTGTTGAAATTCTTCCATTGACTAGGCAAAACATGTGGCGAAGCAAGAGAACTACAGCAACTCAAAGGTGTACTGAGCCAAATATAAATGACCATCATCAATCTGCGTCTTATCATCATGATAATCCATTAAGTGAAGAAACTTGTATGGATGAAATACAAGAGTCTCAACCAATTCCAACAGGCCCTGAAGGTGTGGAATGGACTGACAACATATCCTACAGTGAAGATGACTTCATAGAAACAATAGGTGCTGATCATCCATATTGTTTTATCTTTTTTCATTTACTGTATCATAAATTAAAAGTTGATGCATCTCTTATTTTCATATTGTAGATTCTGATGGAAAGATTGTGAAAAAGAGAGGACAAATTCCTTTATCTCAAGTGTGGGTTATGCAGACAGGTCTGAAAATTATTGTGAAATTCAATAAATTTAAGCAACCCATACAGAGGGGAGGACATGTCTTGGTGAGGTTTCTTGGCGAGGTAGCAAAGCGGGGAGCTTTATGCCCAATTGGTGAACATAGTTGGTGGCATGTTCATGATTGCTATAAAATAGAGATTGTGAAGCTCACTAGGGTAAGTAACAGTAACTCCTCTTTGTGCAAGTAATTTTGTCTTTATTTACATACTAAATAACATTCCATTGTAGAAACATGTTCCAAATGAACTATTTCTTATTTAGAATAATCTTTTTTCGTGGTGATTTAGGGTAAGTTTCACATTCCTTCTGACTTGGAGATCGATGAAATGATTCTTTCACATGTGAATGGGAAATGGAGAACTTATAGACATCAACTAAAAAAACTCTACTTTGATCCCAATAAGACTGAACGTCAAATTGCAAGCAATGTGCCAGATAAATTGATCAAAGAACAATGGGTTCGCTTAGTGAACTATTGGTTTTCTGCCAAAGGAAAGGTAAGTTGGACTCTTCGACTTGAAATATTGGATTATATTTTGTTGAGTTTATAATCTTGTTTGATTCATGAATATGCTATTATTTGTAGAACCTGTCAGCGATAGGAAAGAGATCACGTGCTCAAAAATCTCATTACCATACTACAGGTTCAAAGAGTTTTGCTCAAAAGAAATTTGAATTTGTAAGCGTACATGTAAACATTTGTGATACAAAATGAAGTTGATTATCTCATCATATTTATGTCTTACTCTTATTTATATTTGAATAGGAAACAATTGAGCATAGGGAACCTAGTACCTTGGAAGCATGGAGGATCACTCACCGTAAAAAAGATGGGAGCTATGTGAAAAATACAAATACAGAAGAATTTGTGGTTTGTTATATAAAACCACCAAAGTTTTTTGATAAATTTGACATGCAAACTAACAATTATTTTGATAAATATTACATAGGAAACTGCTGAAAAGCTGGTACATGAACGCCTCATTGAGAAACCTGAAGTGCCTAAAGCGACAATAGAAGATGAGGTGTTCAATGAAATGATGTATGATGAGGATAATCGTAATCAACGCCTAGTCGGTTATGGACATGGTGTATCTAGAAGCCAAGTGTTTGGATTGAAAGCCAACTTGAGGAAGAGTCACCACTTAGATATATCCATAAACGTTAATGAGAAATGGGCTTTCATGGAGAATGCTTATGCAAAACTACAGGACCAGATTCGCTGTATGAACTCTGCACTGGCTAGAAATGGCATAGTAATCAGCGATCAAGTTGAAGGGGATGTGAACACAACAGGCATGCGTAATGAAGAAGTAAGTAGCTTTATGGGAATAGATTTCTAGTGATAACATGTGGTTTTATCATGTACTTGTGTTTTGGAACTTGTCTACCAACTTGACCCACTTAATGTTCTTATTAGCTTTTACATGATGTTGTAGGTTGATGTTGATGCTTCCAATGCTGAGGAAAATCAAGACAGAGATGCCAGCAATATGAGAAATCGAGCTTAAGTTAGATAGGACACGATATGATTTTTTGTATGTTTTCTGCAGTAGAAGATGCCATGTGTGGCTGCTATCCATTTCTTATGGGATTAGTTTTTTAAAGAAACTACTTTTCTTTTGTTTTTTTTAATTTACTGTGTTATTGTAAATTAGAGCCAACTAATGACTCATTGATGTCTTCTCGTTATTTTCTGTAGAGACATAGATTTTATATCTTTATCTTGCTAGTTGTATTACAAATATTGAAATTAATATCGTGTTAGGAATACTTCTATATATGTTGTCCAAGGTATTTGCTATTTTTGTTTGGATTAGTTTATTACTAGCTTTATTATCTGGGTGTTGAGTGATCAGAACTTGGCTGGATTGATGCTTTTCTATCGTTGAGTAAGGCTTGTTCATTGCTTTTTTTTCTTTCTCTTTCATGTTGTATAATGTTCTTTGCTATTGATTGCTAATGTTCTGTATGATTTATCTTTTGTTCAGTTTCTTCCTTGAGATCTTATGAATTTGAGGACGAAATCCAGCTACTTGCTTACTGGATTGGAACATCCCTATTGTGCCTAACATGGAGCACAACTCAAAAGATTGCATGCGGGATCAGAAGGAACTTTGTGTTTAATGAGATGGGTTTAATCATCGAGATATTATTTGTTTTGCATCCAAGGTAATAATATTCTTTTGCAGACATGTTGTATTTGTTCAAAACAAATCGAATTTGTATTCAATTCTTCGAGATGATCTAACTTTTAAAGGTACATAACCTAGATCAGTTCATGTCTCATCCCTAGAACATTTCTTTCATGTAATCATGGGATCCCATACATGTCTTGTATGAGGGTCATCTCTACTTGGCTAGCAACCTCTCAACTCTTCCAAATTCAATATCCCGGTCCCATTCCATCAATTTTTGTGCTTAATGTGGGTGGTAATAATCCTAAGATAGACATATCACTAGCTACTGGACATGACATAAGCAAACTCCAAGTTAACTGCATCATTTTAGTCAACTGGATTTGTATTTGTCAAGCTTCCTTTTCTTGGCAGGTTATGTACTGATAATGTAACTTTTTGTCATTTTGATGACATTGCTCCTCACATCTCTAACCACAAACTGAGATCGTGTTTTTTATTGATAGTTTCTAATCACACTGTCAATTCACCACAAAAACACTCAAATGAATGTCCCACAGGTCGGCATGTCAAGCGCGATGGACACATTCTGCGGCCAAGACTACAGGGCGAAGCAATACCACATGCTAGGAGTCCACCTCCAGAGAGCCATGGCAGTCCTATCCATCCTCTGCATCCCGATCGCACTCATCTAGTTCTACGCAGGTGACATCCTCAAACTCCTCAGACAAAACCCGCAGATCGCTGACCACGCAGGGGTTTATGCACGGTACTTGATCCCTGCCACTTTCGCGTATGGGTACCTCCAGTGCCACATTCGGTTCCTCCAGTGCCAGAACATCGTTTTCCCGATGATGCTGGCGAGTGGGTTGACGATCATGCTGCATTTCCCCTTGTGCTGGATGCTGGTGTTTAAATCTAGACTGGGGAACAGAGGTGCGGCGGTGGTGTTGTGTGTGTCATACTGGTTTAATCTGGCGGCGCTGGTTGTTTATGTGAGGATGTCGGTCAAGTGTAAGGAGACGTGGGTTGGGTTCTCCAAGAAGGCATTTAAGGGGCTGGTTATCTTCACCAAGCTTGCTATCCCTTCTGCCACCATGATCTGGTAAGTTTCTCTATGTTTTGTTGATATGTATTAGAATATGCAATCAAGGTATTACAAATATTCTCTATTGGAGACGATGGATTGACTGAACATGGCTCAAGTTCCATGTCTTCGTATTTCAAGTAGTGGAAAGGCTTTGTTCTAAAACCAAAATCTTGAGAGCATTAACAGAAGTTCCCCATGCTCACATAGGGCATGACATGTTCACAGTTTCCCCAGTAACTTCAATATTACAAGCTGCAAGGTCATCAAAGTCAGCAGAAATATTGCAAATTCATATTTGAAGATCACTAGAAGGTTTTTCAAGTTCATTGTGAGTATTGTATTCCCTTTTGTTGATCAATAAAACAGTTGAGGTGAAAACCCCAAGAGCGAGCTCTAGACTTTTCTTATTCAAGCATGCCATGACAATCTAGCCTTTAACAACAAAAATTAAGGTTGTACATGATACTTCCAAGTCTTTTATTCATCTCTAACATGTGGAGTTTCCCGTGATCTCTTAGTTTCTCTTTAGCTGGCCAAAAATCTTGAAAGATATGGTATCCTGACTCCAAAATTGATACTTGGAATTGATTTTACCAAAAGCAACTAGTGTCGACGGCGCTGGGGTGCATTCGGAGACTAGGAGCTCGACGGCAGCACCAGCGCATGGAGGAATGGACAGGGAACTCAAGCTGTTCTATTTCTAAACACTACTGCTAATTTGTCTGATTAGGTTGCTCTATCCCAAAAAAATCCACCTTCCATCTGCTGTTATGGTCAATCTCAGAAACTCAATAATAGTCCAAGTAAGTTTTTTATTATTACAATGGAATCATAGTATATATGCCTAGAGAGTGAGACAGAGAGTTCAACTGATTCGTTGACAATATAGACATAGTAGGATCACCTTTATCTTTTCAGCATCATACACATATCTCCAATGAGAGGCTAGGAGAAATATCATTGACTTGTTGATTTGATAATTTCGTAATACCCTTGAGCAATTTCACATCCAATAACTCATATTTTGTTTGTTGAGGAATTGTTCACCTGCTATGTTTATCAAATTGCAGGTTTTTCCTGACACAAACTCTAGGGATAAAGTTAAATCGCAGTGGGGAAACCACATAGGTTTTCTGTTAGTTCCATTGCCTATCGTCAATTTTAATCGTGCATTGGACTATGTCAAGTCTGTAAAGGTGGTTGCAGATAGGAAGAAGTCCTCAATGGAATCTTCGCTCACATCGTTTTGTGCATTTTTCGTGACAAATGTCCTTGGGACTAAGGTATGCTTTGACATTCACAATGCTTGCCCAATCTGCAATTCATTAGTGATTTTGTTCCTTTAGAATATTGAAATTTATGCATGTTTATAAATAACATGCATTATATTCGTGTGCTAAACTTTGTAAACATTTCTCTTATAGAGATAGGCTTAATTTACATTATCTACTCCTACCGTCCTCTAGATGGAGTTATATGTTTTTTATTCTAAATTGACATTGTCTATACAAACATACACATTTTTAAATATTTTTAGCATGGAAGGTTGATTGAACTTCTCAGTATCTAGCCTCAACAGCAAAAAGTTTGCTTCTCATTAAGTGACATGATAGGTTTGTAAACAAACAAACAAACAAAATCCTAATTAACTTTTTCTTTTACATAGTCACAGTCAAACACTGCGTACAGTCCGTGTTGATTTGGTGATTTTCTTCCATCACCGGCTACATGTTTGTATTGTTACAATCTCATGCAAGGACTCATTCCATGGCCAAAATCTCCACGACATCGGCGAATCCAGGAATCCCTACGAGGAAGCAACCGCTGTTGTTGGAAGAATGTTTTCTTCCAATAGAAACGTCAACTCTATTTAGATGTATGGGTTTGGCGATGGTAATGCTAAACCTAAACCCCATATCGTTCATATATGTGACATAGAAGTTATATAAGAAGCAACCTACTAACTATGATATGTCATTCATATTTAGCATCCAACCATCCACAAAGGATAAAGACGTTTTTGGTTTCCAAGCACAGGGGCTGTTGATCCAAGATTTTGACGAGGCCATAGAATGCTATAGAAGGATAGTCCCACATGTTAACTTGTCAGGTATCAACTTGCATGACTTCGGTTATAAAATATTGTAACGAGGTATATGCTTGACGTCTTCTTATGCAAGACTTTTTGTAAATGCAGGACCGACATCGTTCGCACCAATCATCGAAATGGTTATAAGCGACGTTGTCCAAAGTGGGGGCCAATACCATGTCCTCATAATCATTGCTGACGGAAAGGTAATGTGTCATTTGGGTTATTCAAAGCTGACGACAGAACTAAGTAATGCATACACGCAGCTATTTTCATTAATGTTTGAATTAGTCGTTAGGTCTGAAACATTATCACATCAAGAAAATAACTTAAAGTAGAGGCACGCAAGTTGCCAGGCTGCAGACAATAAAACACTTTAAACATCTATCAAAATGTTTAAATATAAAAAGTAAAATAAAAGAATTATATCGAGATGGAAGGAAGACGGGTAACAAATTGCGATGATGATTATATTATAAGAAAAAAACTATATATTGAAAAGAAATGCATCAGTGTCTAATTAAGATTCGAATACGTAATAGAATGGTCAACATATTATATCTAACATGAAATCTAAACATATCTTGTTTTGGATAGCAAAAGAATAAGCAAATGTATAGCATGTCATAAAGTATCACCCTTTCAACATACTATGATTTTATATCGTCAACACACTAGTGTAGAAAAGTTTATATGTTTATACTAGTCAACGGACTCATGCTTTTCATAATTTGTAAGTATAACCATTTATTTTGCTTGGTTATACAGTTCAACAGGGGTTCCAACACAGAGAACTACACATGGATCTCGCAAGAACAAGAAACTTTACATGCTATCCGAGAAGCGAGTTACGTCATTGTAAATCTCCCTCAATTTGTTGGTGCGCTTGATTTTATGAAGTCGAGTGACAATATATGCATCCTATTGGCAAACTCGTGACTTCAGGAACTATCCTCTCTCTATATTCTTGGTGGGTGTTGGAGATCAAGGCTCATGGGCTCACATTCATAAATTTACTAATTCCATCCCACGAGACGGTTTGAACAACTTCGAGGTAATTCTATTTTTTTGGTTACATTCTTATATTTTTAGTAATCTTTTTATGTTGCACGCATTCCAACTTTCCAATTAATAACTGTGTTGTTAAGATATTTAATGAAGCTACTTTCACGGTCATGTGTTACTAAACTTTCGAATGTTTCAGTTTCTGAATTTGACCACGATAATGTCAAAGAAAGGAAGTCAGATTTGCAAAGACTTGGAGTTCGCTCAAATATTGATGGGGAAAACCTTTGAACAATATGAAAGGATTGTGCAGTTTGCTGTTATCGGGTATGCATATATAGTATTATGCAACTACCATGTAATTTACTTAATAATTTGTATACTATATATAAGCTTCTAACTTCTTCAAATAATATGTGTTTGACCTCCTTTGAAAGGGATTCCTCAAGGTGGAGACAGTTTTTTAGACAACCATTGCCAACACCTAGGGAAAACCCATACCCCCAGATCGATTTATCATTAACGCAGGTAAGAAAATAGTAAATTGAATCTGGTCATCTTCCTATTTATTACCTCAGTTCTGTTTGCTTGAACGGAAATCCCACATCAATCTAATTTCTACCTCTGTCTTTCTGCAATATGTGTGGAACAAACCTGCCCGATTTACTTGTGCAGCCGGAAAGATATGGCATGGCTCACATCTGGGCATCTGATTTGGTGTCATGACATTGTGATCAGCTGTCTCTGATTCTCAAGAGGAGCAAGACAAAACAGATAACTGACATGTTCTACATCTTGATGAAGCTCAGTCCCGTAGAGAGAGTGTTTGAATGATTATACAATTACTTATGGAATTGTGGTGTCACGTTCCGCAGATACAGTTCAAAAGCGCAATACAATTTTGAGTTTAAAATACAAACAAGTTGAGTGCTCTTATTTCTTATGTTGGTGGCTGCTACGTTGTATAACATATTGGAGGTACAACGCAGGAATATGTGTGGAGTTATCAAAGCAATATCAACCCCTTGTTGTATATCAACGCAGGAATGTGTGGAGTTACGATGCAGAGGGGCTTCCTCATGCGGTGGGCAAGAGTAGCGGTTACTGGCGCCAGAGGAGAACTGGTACCAATGTTCATGACGACAACAATCATGATTGGGCAGGCAGATGCGTGCTAGACGATGACAGAAACGAGAGACATCCAGAAGGAGGTGATGGACAACCCAGCACCGGATGCCAGGACGACAAATCCGGCATGTCCATTGGCATGCCTGTTGAAGAAGATAATAGCACTAGCGGGCAACTCGGATCTGTTGGCAGGCATAGCGACCGGTCTAAGTCTGTGGAATGCCAACGAATAGAGCAGGGTGAAGAGCACTTCTCAACAGAGGATTAAAGAAATTGTCATGGACTTCGTGTATGCTGGGATGCGAGGAGGAAGTTCTATGGCTTCAGATCAGTATAGTGATTATCATCAACATGATCCTTTAACTCATCGTCAACAACAACAATCGACGGTTATGTATGAAATTCCACCAACGGTTACAGTTGCTCCAAATCATTTTGTGATGCAATTATGGGCAGTGCTGGATCTAAGTGCAGTGCATCCTTAACCGACAAAGAACTCGGGCCGATCAGTCCTGGTGATATATCTTTGATTCATGACCGAGGATACCCAGAATTGTTCATCGCACCTGAAGCCTACACCACTCTGTAGAAACCTTGGTGGTTTACAGTGGTAGTCAGACTCCTCAGTAAGAACATAGGTTACTTAACATTATGTGATCGTCTTCGAGCGATGTGGAAACCGGTTGGTCCATGGAAAGCTTATGAATTAAGCATGAATAACTGTGCAATTCAGTTGTCATGTGAAGAAGACTACATGAACGCCCTAACAGGTGGACCTTGGTCCATTTTTGGATCCTGTCTGATTGTGACAAAGTGGGAGCCCAATTTCATTCCTTCCCCTAATTTTCCACCACAGATTGTAACATGGGCACGCATACTCAATCTCCCTTTGCATTTATATAACCAGGATATTTTTGATAAAATTGGATCGACTCTTGGCTGATTGATTAAAGTTGACGAGTACACCCTAAACTGTTCTCAGAGCAGGTTTGCTAGATTAGCATTGGAAATAGATACATCCCTCCCTATACCTCGTGCAGTTATAATCAATGGGATGGATTATAATGTAGAGTATGAATCTTTACCGCCTATCTGCCATGGTTGTGGTAAGATGGGGCACGAGTAGTCAGGTTGTTTGGTTGTTCCGCTGTCCACAGACACAGAGGTCCAACGACAAGGCATTGAAAAAGCAGGGGTTCACTGGCTACAGGAAGAAGATCGGTGGCAGGTTTTTTATGGGAAAAACATTCACACTAGAAGAGCTGCTCGTGTTACTCAGGCTATAAAGAACACAAAGGTTCCTAACTCTCGGCAGAACAACATATATGCAGTACTTGATGAATCTAAGGCAATGGATCTGGAAGAACACTCTCAAGGTTCTTTTGAAGGACGCAGCCTGCAACAAAGCTATGGACTAGAAAGTGGAAACAACAAACACCTCTTGCAAATGAAACAGTAATCGAGACAGTTTGTTGATGATGACAAATCCATGGAGATCACAGAAAATCATACAGTCGATAATCCTGAAATGGATCAAGTTCTGGTTGAAGATACTGAAGCAATATAATTAATCATCCGGACTCAAACAACAGATGAAGCTCACGGTGTGGAACTTACGGATGTTTTCGTAGAACAAAATGTTAATCGACCAAGTGATTTAAAGAATATAGGGAGAGCAACGCGAGGAAGTTCTGGAAAAATGACATCTTCCCTTATATTAATACAGAGCAAATGAATATTTAATGGAAGTGATCCAGTCGTTGCTCGCAGCAATGCTGAACTGTTGTAGCTAGGATGTATCTTTTCTTGGGACTATTCGCTATGTAAAGAACAAATACATATTTGTTGCTTATGTTTTCTCTTCAAATGTATACTCCATATGTAGAACAAGAATTAAGTAATGAAAATATTTTTTATTTTGTTGTCTACATCTTGATGTCTTCACATTTATATTTGCATACAATCAGAAATGTAGAATTCGAATTAGGATAAGACACACAGGCACATACACACACATATATAGACTTCTAAATGCAATAATTTTAATATTCATAGTTTTTGATGTATGAACAATGAACAATGCTTTCTTTGTATGACATATTTGTAAAGTTTTCCACGTTGTTTACTGTAGATAAGAATTTTACCCAAAAAAATGTGAAAAAAGGATAACAATCTTTCCACCCTAATAAACGTGGATAATTAGTTCCCACACAAAAATATATGGATAAAAATCTACACCAAAAAGCGTGAATAATTGAATGCCACACAATATTTCGTAAAAAAAATATCACACGAAAAAGCATAGTTTATTCTTTACACTTCTTTTTTCCACGCTATCTCTACGCTATATTGAGCGTGGATAATATAAATTTCCACGCTTTTCAGCGTGAATAAACCCTATATTATAGCGTGGAAAAACACTGATATTTGTTGTAGTGTAGTCGGGCATTAGGCAAATAAACACCATTAGTATAGTATTCATAAACATGAAGAGCAAAGTAGCATGACGTTGATGTTGAAACACCAAATAAATTATAACAGTATAAATTTACACATAAACAGTACGTGAAATAACTAATTTACAAAAGAAAAGGTTGATATGTTTAGTATGCCAAAAAAAATTAAATATAAGAAGGTATAACAGTATCATCATTGATAGTAATGGTGTTTCGCTTTATTTTTTATTTTGTACGATTTGAACTTCCTTGTCCAAACATCAAGAAGTTTGTAGATGTATTCATGCCACAAGAAGGAAATCTTGATACTAGATTTATCATTACTTATCTTTTCATATCCTGACAAGTGTCATTCACTCATTCTACAACATTTATTATTATCTTGGGTATAAGTATCAAACTATACTATATATTTTTATTGCATGATTGTTAACATGTATGTTAACGTTTTCATCTTTTATTTGGTTCTTAAGACAAATAACAAATAGAATATCTCATGTTTTATCTTGAATATCAATTACAAGTTTTGACCAACCCACCTTGGAAAATCTCTAGGAGATGTCATCATGTTCTGAGAGAATTAAAATATACATGCTATTTTTACTGAGATATGAATTGATGTTAGTTTTATTACTTGATGAATGCTTAAATGGTGTAATATAATATAATCTAACACAAATAAAATTGTGTCTATTTATCTAAACACTAGAGACAATTCAATTATTTTTTATCATTGTATTTGTTTACTTTCTTATTTTAGAAATCAATAGTGAAAGTATAATAAGTGTATCATCATCTTTACCATGGTGGTTTCAAGAGCATTAATCTAATGCGTTGATGAATTATGAGCTTTCACATGTGGTTGAGACAACAATTTATTTTATCTTAACAAAATCCTTAAAAATGAAATCATTTTTGAAGGAGTTGGAATGTTTTCTAATCCCATATAACCCTAGAAACTCGATACAAGTTGAGGATGCTACATTATATATGATAAACTACATGTTAACAACATTTTGAGAATTATTATTCTGTAAAATGTATCGTGCACATACCTTAAAAGATAACAAAAAGTATTATAAATGGAAATGTCAGGTGGGTAGGCCAAAATGGTTATTTGATTCCATTTTAGTTATCCAATAGTAGCGGGTCACTCCTTGTTGATTGAGGAATAGATAAAAATGGTATGAGTTCTCTTAGGATAAAAATTGTGTATTTTGGTGACACACAGATAAAGAATGCTGATTGCTAGGTAATTGACTATAATTTGTTACAACATTGTAACAGTACTAACAAACTGTTAAATTACTTTTAGATTTAAAAATTTAGTACTTTATATTTAATTTCATTTTAAAGGTATTAACATTATAATATATTTTAGTGACATTAGTTATTGTCATGATACATTCATTTATACAATAATTTTTCAGATTATGGTAGTTTCTATCAGTGTAAATATAATATAAGAAAATAATGATGCTTACATATACATATATGATAGTATGTTTCTATTATCACAATGACTATTTGTGGGAATTATTTCTATTGGAATCTACTTTCGACCCTGATTGGAGCAAGAAGCTTTAAAGATGGAACATTTACCGGAGATTACTATTCCTACAAAGTAAGGAATTTTGACATTGATATTTTTACATTTCATGAGATAGATGATCCTCGTTACATGTAGCAAACTAAAAATGGGCTCTTCTAATGGTACAAAATATACATGACCACTTCGGGGAAACATACATCCAAAATATATAGGAGAAAAGATAGTGGTTTTTATGATATGAGTGACAAGGTTTTTTATGGTATGAGTGACAAGTTATTTTATTGAAACTTAGTAGGTTTTACCTAGGTAACCTTTCTTATATTAGGGCAAGATTGTCATATGTGTTTTCCTATATTTTTATTGACTATTTTTAAGACTTAACAAGTATAAAAATAGATGCTACGCTTATGTAAAGTCATCATGAAAGTGGTTTTGACTCATTTTTGTGTATATAAAAGGATTATTGAGATGGTAACAATTTTGAAATCTTTTCCCATTATTTTGATTTTTCATTAATTAGACGAAACTATAATATTTTGAGTTGTTTTAGTGATATAGTTGTCTAGAGATACCTTATCAAAATATTTAAAAAAAGTCAAGAAAATAATGGTCATATTCAAAATATATGAAAAAGTATGAGGACTCAAGTCCTACAATATCATACTTATGATACTTTTGAAAAATATTTAAGTAATTACTTGAAAGGATAGTTTGGTATTCATATGGAAAGAGTTACAATACAAAAATGGTAGCTTCTTTTTCAAGGACAAGGTGATAAGCGGAAACATATTGATAGTGTATAATGCATGCTCGATTGTGAAGAAATTCTTTATTGCTACAAAATAAGTATGGTGTTAAATTTTTTAATCTTTTATCAGGATGTTAATTGTCTAAGTAGCACAATATCTTTAAATGGTGAAAAGAAAAGTTCTATATCTATTTTGATTGATAGCATACAACTCATAAGGTGGATGAAATGTCAACTACTACAAACCTACATGTAAGCGTTATATTCTAACTTGTTAGAAAAAACATATTATTTTCATGCAAAAAAATTGAAGTTTCTAACTAGAACTTAATATATGTGAGACCTTTAGACTCTACTTTGTAGTGAATGGTTTTCTTCACATGAATATAATCAATAGTCTTATCTTTAATATTCTCTATTGTGTATATTTTTTCTTTAACAACTCAATATTATTATGTTGTAGTCTAGGAATATCATGAAGGGTGACATTTACTTCTTCTTGAGAAATGTAGAAAATTACATTGTATGCTTGAGATAAGTGTTGTAATTCTCTAATTTATGAATAGAAAGTAATTTCTTTTTTATTTTTCAAAGTATTACATTATAAATGTATCATCAAATATTTTAAGACATGTAATATATTCTAAGTATTCTTTTCCCTTTTTATGTTGACAAGTTGTACTTACAAAAAACTATTGGCCCTGATTTATAGAGGAAAGTGCTTATCAGTATATATTTCACAACCAAAGTTGAAATTAAATAGAATTGTCTTGTATTCAAATGAAAATGTTAAAATTCACATAAGAATAAATTTAATATGAGATACTAAAAGAACAATAATAAAATTCTAACACCATAAATTTTGTTACATATATGATAAAAGGCCAAAAATGAAGGAAAATCCGTGAAAAAATGAACTAAAATTTTGAAATATAGTGTTCTATCATGTCTTTTTTCAGTACAACCCTTCCCAAAAAAACACATTATAATGGCCTTCAACTTCACGTATAGAGCATGTGCATTAACTAGTTCTCAATTAAAAACAAGCAATACATCATATCTAAGTTTCACATAAGAAAATTAGTCATATACTTATATAAAACCCACATACATAAATTCAGAGGTTCCTATTTATATTTTGGACTATCTACATCTTGGTCATCACTTGGTCAATAGTAATTAATCATCATTGATAGATGTAGATCAATATTCTTGATATTTAGGTCTAAATTAGGGTTTACCAAACCTATTTTCAAATTAATATTAAACTTGTCTCTGATATTTTTCTACTGATATCGATGTTATAAATTAGGTCTTGTTTAATTTTTATAACTTTTTTATGCTTGTAGTATTATCTAGAGTTAATATGAGGCTAAAAGCATCGAAACAGTCATTATTGAGAAAAGACCTAATATCTTGGCATAATAATCAAATCAAAACCCACATTTGGCTTCCATGTGATATTAGGATTTAGGAGTATTATATTCAGACTTAATATACATCATTTTCATTTTTTCCATTTAAACAACTCTACAAAAAGGCATTATCCTCTAAACTAAATACCACCATTAATAAAGTATCAAAGGTCTAAAATAAGTTTTCTATAAGAAACTAGACATTTTTTTAATCGTTCATATTTTTGGTGATTTTATTGGCAATGTGGCCTATTTCTTATGCATTTTTTAAGTTTCTCTACATTTCTATTTATTTAAAATGACCTTTACCTTTAGGGATAACTTGAGCCATCGGATGTTGATCTCTAGTATCTCTAGATTCTACCACATCAACATCAACATGTGGCTAGCTTCGATTATAGTCTTTTGAGCCACTAGCTTAGGTTGGATGAACTAAATGGGCAATAATTATGGTCACCCGACTCCTCCTTTCTCTCCTTGTGCGTTATTTACTTCACACACGCGAGTCTGAAGCTCCATCCTCTAGAGTTGAGAGCCTCCTGTGCTACCTCTCTAACACGAGGCTCCATAAGGATTCTTCCTATATTTCCATTTGAATTTGGAGCCATCAAACTCCCATTCTCCTCCATGAAGCTTTGGGACCTGGTGCTCCTCAGTGAGATATCCCTATGACTTCATGGCTCCTTCTTCTCATATTCCTCTGGGTGCCACCTACTACAAGAACTTCATTCTCTAAAAGCGTGCCTCCATTGTGAAGTATGGATCTAGAGTGATGGTGACCGAGAAACATATCTCTAGGTAAACATTATTACTTGCTCACCCTCATCCACTCCTAATTAAGAGATTGACCTTGGAATCTCCATGTCGTGCTCTAAGGCAAGATCTCACATGAGTTGTAGGTCTGCAACATCGTCTAGATGGGCTAGATCAAACCTCCAATGATCCCCTCCTACTCTATTGCTTGTGGCTTGTACACAGAAGGGCATCATACATAGGGCAAACTCCACCGGCTTGGTGCCATGACATGGAAAAATCTATTGCTCAACCTTGAATAATGGTGATTGAGAAACTGATAGTATAAGAAGTCATGTTTGAATCCCCTGTGAAGCAACATGTATGCTTGGAAGACCCAGACAAACATGGTGAAAGCACCCAGACACCATGAGTTGGTTGCTCCCTCCATCATCGGCCACTCACTGTGTCTAAAATCAATGGTGGGTTATTCACTCTCTCAACCATTCTAGCACATCTAACCTCCAGAAGTTCTGCTAGTTTTTTCACTGCGAACAACCATGGAAAGAGAGAAGGAGGTCAAATTGACCTACCTCACCACATCCATATCCTATAACAAATCCAAGCAAAGTGCCACTAGTGGCTAGCTCCAATTTTGGATCATGCTCCCTGTACATCGAATGTGTGGCACTAATAGAAGATGTGGTCTCAAGAGTACCAGCCTCTTCATGAGAAATGAAGGTAAAAGACAAGGAATCAACTGTTACATGAAACTTTAGGGTTAGTGTGATATACATTGTCACATATCTAAAACCATACCATCCTCTCTGTGAGAAATGAAGGTAGAAGACAAGCAATCAACCGTTATGTGAAACTTTAGGGTCAATGTGATATACATTGTCACAGATCTAAAACCAAAAACAACACATAAGACCAATGTTTCTTTGCATTATTGAAATGAACTTGTTACATCTTCTATCACTAATATATTCTAGTAGACAACTTCAAATTTAATGAAATTTGAATCCTTGTTTCATCATCCCACAAGGCCTTTTATCACATTTTGAAAACAAAACTCGCACATTTGGTTATCTAAATCAATGTCGTGCATCATCCCATGCATAATTGTGTAACCTTGGTTACAAGTCCTTTGCTCATCAACTCTCAATCAAATAAGTTCAACTTGCATCATTTGACCTGATCACACCTCAAGGTCCATAATTTACTTAATTTACTACATGTATGTCTTCAAATATTATATTAGATGTCAAAATCCTAATTTAGGTCATCGTATCAACTCCATTTTTTATGGGATATATGGACTAGAAGTTTGGTGAATAATCCCCTGGCCGATACAAATCTTTTAAAAACCATCTTGCGCATATTTAGAAGAATTATCACCGTGGACAAATTTAGAATTAGCAAAAAATTAAGTCTTTGTTTCATTTAGGAATTCATAGAAAACATATAAAACCTCATAATGATCTTTTAACAAATAGACCCAAGTAGCATGAGACCAGTCATCAATAAAGGTTACAAAATATCATACACCAGTACATTAGCAATACAGCATGGTCCCCAAACATCAAAATGAACTAAATAAAACAAACTTGGATTCCTATGGTTACGACGAGGAGGAAACACTATCCAATAGTGTTTTCCAAGATGAAAGGTTTGACATAAGAAGTTTTAGTAGACAGAGTTGGAAATAAAGACTTCAATTTCAAAGCAGAAGGATGACCAAGTCATGTGTGCCATTGATGAAGGGAGCTAGACTGCACCACAAGAGAAGTAGTAGTAGGGCTCAACGAGGTCGGCAGGTAGTATAGACCATATGCACCTTCATATCCCCCACAAATTTTCTTGTTTGTCCTAAGATCCTACATAGAGATAATGTAAGGAAATAGGGTTACACTACAATTTAAGGTTTTGGTAATTTTACTAGCAAACATCAACTTCAATGGGAATTTTGGCACAAACAAAACATATTTAAGAAGATTTCTATTCACATATCTTTCCTTAATAACTGAAGAAGTGAATCCATCTTCTAGACACACAGGAGCATGAAAAGTAGATTTCTTCATGTAAGTAAACAATTTCTTATTATGAGAAATACGGGTTGTAGCACACGAATCAATACCCCAATCATCTTTTGATGAAGAGGAAGAGGCTTGAAGACATGAGGGGTCTCCTAAGCATTGGACAATGTTTTGTTGAGGTGTAATAGTATAAGCAAAAGAGGCCTTCATCATTTTTTCAAGGTCAGAAGAACTCAGTGTTACCATATGAGGATTAGCACCACGAGGAATAGAAGTAGAGTCTCCATAAGCATTGGTAATTGACACTTTATTGGACCATTCTGGTTTCCAATTTTTTAGACAGCATTTATCTTCATTGTGATTAGTACACTTGCAAAAATTACAGAATTTGGATTAGGACAAGGAATATTGGGATGAGGAAGAAGAGGACCCTCTCTCACTATTGTTGAGACTTTTTCCTCAGTCACGGCCAGGATTACCATACTTTTGTCTGGCAACAACAAGGATAGTAGACACCTTGGCAATTTCTCTCTCATTGAAATCCATAATAAGTAAAGTTTCTCTCTCATTGAAAACTTTCATAATATGATTTTAATGTATTTAATTAAATTTAGGTCAACCCACATGTAGTTAAAATAAATGGACTATATACTTCATCATAAGTATTTCATTAATTTCATTCTTAACTTGTCATCCCCATTCAATTCGTTCTTGACCATTTCCTTTCTTATAATTAGATGAGTGTACCATCTAATTGATTTTCAATGGCATTCTCATAATTAACAATGATCATTCGGTTCCTTATTATACTACTCACTTTAGATTCCAAGATAGACTAGACTACGTCTTCTTACACCATAATCTTCAATCATCCTTCCAAATTCATTATTATGTGGCTTGTATAAAAGGACCCACATTCATGTGGTAGGGTTTTCAAGAAACCATCTTAGTTCAACTTGTCATAAGAATCATAATATTCACTAATCTCATCAAGGTGTACATTGGTTCATTGAGTCTATTCAAGACACACAGAAACCCTATATTCCATGCCATGCAATTAACCAATCATTTATAAGCATACCATGATTCATTGACTCATTTGAGTCCATCCCTCAACATTAACCCTAGACATGGAGTTCCTCCATATCAAACTCTCACATACTAATGATACTCATGTACATAACTATTCAATTCAATTAAGGATTTGAAATTTCTGTTGATCAACTCATGAATATTTAGTTCAAATATGATTGCATACATGTCAATGAAATTTTCAAGTGTATCGCATATTGTCTGAATGTTGCAAAATTGGTATATATCGATATAGTTCTATATCCATAAGAATTTCCATATATCTTGAATCAATAGTCAGGAAATAGTAAAATATAAATTAATGAGAAAGTATCTAAAGAGTAGAATTTATTTTCCCAAAATCATCCCAATTGGTTATAGAATTGCATACAAAACTAGCAATGATCTTGATGATTTTAGTCAGATATAATTAGGCTCTCAACATGATTACAGATCTTAATAGGGAGATAAACACTCACCTAAGGTGACAAGCACCTTAAAAATGTAGATCATACTTTGAATTTCTATAAATCTAATCAAACCCTAGTCGTCAACTCCTTT